>JAWQEG010003939.1:0-58938 GCA_033782935.1 Petrolisthes cinctipes | reverse complement strand
GGTGTAGTTAAGATTAAGAGAGAGAGAGAGAGAGAGAGAGTGAGAGAGAGAGAGAGAGAGAGAGAGAGAGAGAGAGAGACCTGTTCAACAGTATGCAAATAAGGGAATAACAAGATTGAAGAATGAGGGAGAAACTAACTTAGGAGGAATATGGAAAGAGGACGTACCATCCAGAAGCATGAAAAGAGGAGAGATCTAGGAAAAGGAGGATGAGGAGATGTGGGTAAGAGGCAGGGAAAAAAGAAGAGGGAAGACTGAGAGCTGCAGATAAGAGAGAGACAGTGAGAAAGTGAGAGGGAGGAGCAGTCTGGTGGTGGTGGTGGTGGCTGAGGGGAAACGAAAATGTTAAGTGATGATAAAAGCAAAATGAGAATGAACGAAAAACAAAAAATCTAATAATTAAAGGGTAAATATTAGAAAGATTAATTAAGACTGAAAGAAGAATAAATATTCGTGTTCCAACCAAAGCCCGGGACTTGTTACGGAATTAATATCATCGCTTACCTTCCTCATTCAACCCTCGGGATTAAGATGATAATTTATTTAGCTGTGATCTTTGGTATGGCTCAGGACTAAAATAATTGTAGGTTTGTAGTGTTAATACAGATTAGTAAACCTTGCATGACGCTACTAATTATATTTCTATAATTTATATTGTATTGTGAACTTTGGGGTGAATGTTTCCTAGGATTTGTGAGTTGTTATTTTTTTTTTTTCTGTTTGGGGTAAAGGTAGAAGAGTTACTTGGAATGTAGTAGAGAGGGTGAGTTGGGAGGAGGAAGGAGGAGGGTGAGGTGGGTGGAGAAGGTGGAAGGAGAGAGGTTGAGGTGGGAGAGGAGGAGGGAGGAGAGGAGGAGATGGAGAGGAGGAAGGATGAGAGGAGGAGGTGGGAGGAGAAAGGAGAGAGTGTGAGGTGGGTGGGAGGAGGAGGAGTGTAGGTGGGTGGAGGGAGGGAGAAGGTGAGAGGGAGGAGGAGGAGAAGGGTGATGGGAGAGGAGAGAGAGGGGAGTGAGGGTGAGGTCGGGAGGAGTGAGAGTGTGGAGGGTGAGGAAGAGGGAGGTGAGTGAGGGAGGAGGAGAGAGCGAGGTGAGGTGAGGGAGGAGAGAGTGCGAGGTGAGGTGGAGGGAGGAGAGAAGGTGAGGTGGAGGGAGGAGATGAGAAGGGCAGGCGTGAGGCAGTATGGACTTGCTAGGCTTCGTCCTCTGACTAAACAACTCACACCTCACCACTAAATCGTTCTTACCATTCTCCCACACGGCTCGCCTCGGGCAGCGCAACGTACGCCAAGATATGACTGTAATAACGGATGTAGGACTATAACAAACACCTTAACTTTGTCCGCCCATGTACTTGTTAGCAGTTCATAATGTATGCTCGTCACATACACAAAATGTTAAAAATAATAACTTTGTGCTCCTCCCATGTCTGTAATTTATAGTACTTGTTAGCAGTTCATAAAGTATTTTCGTCACATATGCAAAATAAGCTTAAAAAATTAATAATATTACTTCGATTTCGAATATTTCTGCTGACTTTCCCATTCCGCTTTGAAAGTAAGGGAAATCAAAATGGCATTCCCCTTCCCAAGAGGCCTGTGATCATATGATGCCATTGTAGTGCTTAGGGTTGTGGCCAATATGAGAACAAGGACATGATGAAAGTGGCTCAATTAACTAACATCTAGGTCAGGGACGACTAGTATAGGGTAGCGCCATATAACAGTACAGTAGTAAGCTAGGTGTGTGGGGCTTCGTGTGGGCCGTGTGTAGGGACAGTTCACTCACTTCACTGTCTTGAGTTTAGTTGAAAGAAAACAAGAATGTGATTACCGCAAGCCCGATTTACGTTTCTTTAATAGTACAGTAGGTCTCGTTTTAGTATACTTCCTCTGGCTCTGTTTTACTGCTTAACAAAGATACAATTAAGGTGTGTCAATTTTACAGGTTTATTATAATGTAATGGCAATGAAATAACAAGACATAATTAATGCTCTTGAGGTTATAATTATTGTGGATGATCCTTTACAAATTTATTCAACAGTATAAAACCTGACATGTTATTACAGGGATGGTGTAACGAACACAGTAGGCTACAGTATATGGACCTATGAATATAACTCTGATCTTAATAATACTGACAGAGCTCTGTTGCAGTTATTTTTTGATGATTTTATGCAGCTGAGAAATGTGATGGCGAGAAAAGAGTTAACAATGTGTTCTTTACTCAGGTTGGCAGCACTACAGAAGAATGGTGAGGATGGCTGGAAGAACCGCATCAAGAAGGAAAATAAAGATGTCAATTCCAATGTTACACTCAGACCAAAGGTGAGCTTCCCTAGACCTGGTTCTCTGCCTTCTGCTGTTGAGAGTTTGTTGATGTAGTTCAGTTTAGAGTTAGTAAATAATGTTATTCTACATTATTAGGAATTCTATAATGTAATGACTTGATGCAACCTATACTGAATGAAGTGTTGTCTTTGCTGTATACTATAGTGACCTTCAATTTAACAATGGTACCGTACATACTACCGAAAGCAAGAATGTAACTTTCAAATTATATATCAAGAACAATCAGCATATCATCATTCAAAGCAATACTATGTGCTAAAAGCAGCAAAATCCTTCTCATCAAGTACAGTATAAGACTAAGCACAATTTAAAGATTATGATTAATGTAGTAATATATATTGTATGGCTGCTTACTTTGGTGATAACCAAATCTGATGAGTGCTTTGTGTATCAGGGTGGTGTTAGTGTGCGAGAACGACCTGTTAGCCTCATGGCTCGAGTGTCAGCACTGGAGACGTCATCGCAGCAATGGAAGGGCCGCGTCACACAGTCTGATGCCACCAAATTCACTGTGGCACACAAGATGGCCTCCTCATCCACCTCATCAGTGCCATCAGTGGTGGGATCCATTACCCCAGGGATAATCCTCACCCCAGACACTGCCACCACCCCTGTCGGCAGCCCCCTCTCAGAACGCAAGAAGCGATCCCCCTGCCAGAAAATTTTCAAGAGTAAAACGGGAGGGAACCTTCCATCACTCTTAAACAAGTCCAGTCCAGCTACCAGCCAGAAGGACTTGAAGCGTAGTATATCCACCCCTCATGATGGTGAGGAAAAAGGTTTTGTGTGATTGTAATATTTGTACTACTGCTATATTATTACATTAATATCACTATGCATGTTTTCTAGTATAATTACAATACTGTAATAATTATTATGATTAGAAATATTATTATAAGCACTTTTGAGTAGATGCTTACCAATTATCCTGATACACTCTTAGGATAAATTTAGGGGCCAAGCATTCCCCTTTTGGTCCCCCTAATACCTATATTCCTGTATAGACACCCCCCCTTCCCCCCCCCTACACTCACAGCCCCAGGTCTTGCACAGCACAGGTTTAATAATATTCAAGAACAATATTTTTTTCACTGATTAAAACAAAAACTCAGTTCATCTTGAGCCCTGGACAGGTTCATTGCTTCATAAGTAAGTTGTATATTCCTCATTCATGAAGTTAACTTGGATTCATCAGGTGGTGCAGTATTTTAATATTTTTAAACTCAACATCCCCAAGCAAAACTAAGTAACAAAAGCTTACATAATAGCACCAATATTTAAATCCATTACATAATGAAAAAATCTTGTTGTTTAATTCATAATGCCAAACCTCAGGTGAGACTGTGACGGGAACCAGCGTATCAGTTCCCCAGGCGGACGATGAGCACTTCAATGCATTCTTCAGCCGCACCTCCGCATCCACCACAATAAACTCCCCTGACCTGACCTTGGAGGAGGCAGACCTGGACCACATCTCAGACACCGCATCACACCTGTAAGTCACTCAAGTATTTAGGCAAGGTGGTCATTACTCACACTGGGATGTTGACTTAGTTGTGCATTCTGTTAGTCAATTCAGTGGATGTCACAAGAAAAACATTTTCCTTTGTCCTCTGGTCAAGCAAAAGTTTCATTGACACTCAATTCAACTTATTCTTAGGGTATAGAAGACATTTTAAAACAAACGTAATGAAGAAATCTGACTCTGAATGGAGGAACTAATATAGATAAAGAAGGAAACAAATGCTTGTGTGATAATTCCTTTAATGCCCACTGCTGTTATAAAAATAAGCTCACTATAATTAATTGAAGCAAAAAGAACACAGAAGTTAGAAGTCACGAATCAGCCAGTCAGATACAAGCTAGAAGTCTCAGCAATATTTGCTTTAGGCATTCCGTATCTGTCAGTAGGAAACAGCAGACTGTAGTTATATATGTTAAATTCCAATAGGGACTCAGGTTGTAGTGTACCATGACAGTGCATATTTGATGATGTTTGTCATGTTGTAAAGAGAGATTTAAAGTCATGGCCTTCTTACCCAGATGTCGGCTTTATCACCCAAACCCAACCTAACTTAACTTGACACATTTTCGAGTAAGAAACCACATTAAAATATATGATGTAAAATTGACCATAGACTAATTATGGTATTTTGATTACTATCAAGCATTTTAACAGTACTGTACTATAGCCTACAGTACAACAACAAAACTACTGTACTGTACTTTCATTTTTGTCTTTTTTTTTCTCTCTCTCTCTCTCTCTCTCTTATAGTTTTTTGTGTTTCATGGTTTTTTAATATTGACAACCATTGTAAATTAATATCTTCCCATTACAATATATTCAATTATGGTGAGAAGAATATGTATGTAAACTTATATGTATGTTTTTATATTTTCATGACTTAACAGACAGTTGGAAGGTGATGAGTTGTAAGTGACTGATGATATTGTTAACCTTGTCTATAACTGTAACAAGATAAACTTCTTAGGGGGACCTTTGTTATGGACAAAAGAGAGGGCTATTGATTCCTCCAATCTTTCCAACAAAACAGATTTCCCATTTGTATTCTAAAAGTCTAGTCAGTTTCCCAGCATGGTTTGAGGGTTTCAGTAGCCATTAAGTTACTCACAATAGAAGGCAGAAGGCCCCCTTCTGTCATTATTAAATGTAATGCATGGTGGCATTGATCTAAAGTTTTTTTTATATCTTGTACAATACTTCTCAGTAGTGCTAACACTGACTTATCATTACAGCATTTGGAACAAGAAGCGATTACTGTATATTTCAGCAAATCTTTCATGTTTTTAAGTTCATAAGCAGAGTTCGCTTATAGCTGTTAATTTGTTGTTTGTATCAGCGTGGTGAAGCGTCGTAGTGTGAGGGTAACTCGACGCCAGGTTGCCTCCAGGAATCCACTTCGAGCCCTTGCTGCACGTGAAGACCTGAAATCTGAGTACACTGAAGTCAAACTAGGCATTGGAGAACGGGAGGTGCGCAGAATGAAGAAAGAGGAACGTAAGTAGCCCCCTTGATTATGGTTTGGTCAGAAGTATAAGAATCTCATGCATTCCACAAGGAATACAGACCACAAAGACCTCATCATTTGCAAACTATAGATGCCACTTCCATACTCTTTCTGATATAATAATGACAACTGCAGCTAATATGTTGTTATGATCAGGACACACTGTTAGAAATTTAATCAATATTTGTAGGTCTACTGTAAATGTATTTTCCACAGTTACAATCTTTATCAAAAGAAAGGAATAGACAGTAAACAGTACCAATGACCTTTTTTATAGCCTAAGATACTTTGTTAACCTCGGGAGTTATACCTAACCATTTCATGAACCACTTCTTAATACTCTATTCATCCAACATTGTTATTTCAGTATCAAAAGGGTCATCAATGGCGGTGGAAGCCCTGGCCGGGTTAGCTTCGCGGGAGAATTTCTCTGCAGTTTCCCTTAAGAAGGTGGAGGATTCACCGGTGGTGCGTGAGATGCCCCCCTACACTGACCTTATGTTACTGCAGGTGAAAGGCCGCCGCCACGCTCAGACCCGACTAGTTGAACCCAAGGAAAGCAATGTCAACCAGGGTGACGACTTCCTTCTTATCACTCCCACTGAGGTGAGTTGTTTATACTGTAATCAGGAAGAGGAAAATTTGTGATGATAAAGAGTATATTGAGTTGGTGGTGACTTGGCCAGGAATTTAGCTTGTGTTACAACAGTTACAATTCAATGCTTGCTGAATCTTAGCTTCTGACCAATACCATTACAAAGGGGCTCTGACTCACAGAAATAAAAGTAAACAACCAAAGGGATAGATTGTCAATTAAAATGGAACACATTCACATTAACAACTCCATTTCAATCCTGTAGTAGTTTCTTACTGCAGTATCACTAAAGCTTAACCCCTAAAGACCGCAAATGTATCTCAATTTTTTGACCCCCAGCCACAATAGATGACCGATTTTTGAAGTATTGCGTACATAAATTTTGCTATTTCATATTTATAGAGCTTGAATTTACACACCAGAATGTGAAAACCACACCTAAACACCTAAGTCCACTGGTTTGTGTATGGCAGAGTGTCAAAGTCCGAAAAAAATAAACACATCACAAAAAATGAGTGTGTAAGCAATTTAGTGGTTTGCAAGGCATAATATTAATGTTTCAGTGAAATTGTATATGTCTGAACTCACCTGGAGTGAACGAAACATCAGAAATATATAATAAAACAGAATGAAATAACAAAACACATTCCCATGCATACAAGAGGGTACATTTGCTTATACAGTATACGCGCGTGCGGCCACGTGTGTGGCTCATCATAAGTACTTGTGCACTCTAAATACATTCCTCTTTGACTGGACAAAGGGAGGGGAGGGAAGGAATGGGATAGGATGGGAGGGAGAGTCACACAAGCCCTCGAGAGAGGGGCCAGTGGGGGAGGGTTGGGGTGGCTGGAGTATGGGAGTATGATCTAAGCTCTGCCCACCAGCCTATGCAGGCTAGAGTCAATATTATTATAGTCAGTCCCCTAGTTCTAGCCCAGGCCTTTCCAGTGGTACAATCGTCATGGCTGTATTTATAGCCCATGCAGTTTTTTGTAGCCCATGCTCGATTGAGGCTCATCGCCTGCTTTGCTCAGGATATCTAGAGCATCAATCAACACCAATCGGTCTTTAGGGGTTAAATATGAGGTGTAACATATAAGTAATCCAATTATGAATGTTAATGCTCACTATATTCTTCTTTTTTTAATCCCTCTGCTTTGTGGTGCATGTATGTTATTCCTCTGGCAGTGCCTTTATTATAAACTTGTATCATTATGCCATTGACTAGACATGACAATTAATTTCTCAGGTATACCACTACAAAGGCCTCTTCTCTAATGTCATCGAGAGAGCTAAGGCTGCAGAGATTGCCTTGTACATCTTACAGAAAAGGGACATGGGAATCACCACAGCCAAGAACCTGGTTGAGTTGGATGAAAACTCTCCCATATCAAGGAAGGCAAAGTTTTGGAAGTTATTAGGTCAGTATAGTACAAGTTTACTAATTTTGGTTTTATTTCGTATGAACTCCATTTATTGCACTTTCTTGTTACCATACCTTTTGAATATTATTTTAAGAACATTGTTAGTTTTTTAATTTTAGAATTAAGTTCTTCACATTGATGTCTTTTATAGGAATAATGAGAGTATTTCCTTGGTGACAGGTGGTGGAGAGGGCAGTGAAGCACAGGTGGCTGGTCCCCCTGATGAGGACGAGAGTGTGGAGGCGGCCCTGGTGGCTGCCAATAAGATATATGAAGTGGAAGGAGACTGTTTACTTCCTGTTCCTCAGGCTTGGGGTCAAATGCCAAAGATTGAGATCCTCTCTTCTGATAAGGTAGCTTTTGTTGTAATTTTGTTGTTTTGTTTTGTTTTTTGGATGACCAGACATTATAAATATATATTAATACCACAATTAATGTGAATTTTTATCAGTAATTTACACACGCTAAAAAATCTCGCACAAGTTGGAGTCAAAGATATCTCAACAAAGATTGCATTTTGTGTTGTCCTGGTTGTTTCCACAATCAGTTGTCTGAGATGTTAGAAAAGGTCATGTGAGAGTGCACCAATAAGTTTTTGATTGTGTGTATACTTGCCTGAATAGCAACAGTTATTTAAATGTATCCTGAGGTTTAACTTTTAGTATTCTATATTGTTACTTTTATTGTTGCTTTTAGTGTTAGACGTTGAGAGGAATAGAAAGAGGAAATTATAAAATGTACAGAATTCCTCTGATGTTTATGCTGGTTTTTTACAGTAACGAAAAAGATATGGTATTAAATTTACTGTGTAATCCTCAGTTGTTTAATTTTTTTAATTTTCACAATACTCTTGTTGGTATTGGATTTTAACATAAAAAAAAAAAATTATATATATTTAATTTACTATTTGTTCCCCAGGTGTTAGTACTTGACTTTGGGGCAGAGATGTATATATGGGCCGGGAAACGTGCCTGTGGGGATGAGAGGAAGCTAGGACTGGCCATCGCCCGGGAGATGTGGGAGGAAGACTACGACTATTCCGATTGTGATATAAATCCCATCACTCCCATGACTCTTGTTACCGAAGCAAAGATGAAGGGTCAGTACTGTAGATTTATGCAAGAACCTCTGTTAATATTTATTTATTTTAAAAATGTCATATTCCATGGCTATCTATTCCCCTGCAATCCCTTCCTTATACAGTATTTAAATTATCCTTATAACTCTTCTGTCATTTCTCCTTTGCTTCCACAGGTTCCCGGCCAAACTGGTGTTTGTGTGCCAAGCTCACAGAAAATGTAGAAACCATACTTTTTAAAGAAAAGTTTATTGACTGGCCTGACCTGGCACAGCAGTCCAGGATTAAGGTAGGAATTCTTTGGAGTTGTTCCCAGTTATTGGTAATACAATACCTATAATAAATAAAAAATCTTTTCTAGTCTACAAATATCTGACTTTTGAATGATTGCTGTGAACTTTTGTGGGCCTGAGAATATCAAAGGGGAGATAGTTTGGTTTAAAAAATTATAATATTCTCAATAATTGTGATTATTGTTGATGTGATGCACACAGGAGGTGAAGAAGGAGATGGAGCGTCATGTGGCACCAGTGTGTGAGCTGGATCCATGTGATGCACAGACCCTGCTGGAAGACACCCCACCGGAGCCGGACTTAGTGTTGGAAATGAGTCACCTGGGTCGGGGTGTGGAGTACTATGATCAAGAGGTGCGCTAGACTGGCACTCCGGTGTCTAATTGAATCCTGCTTATCTTCACGCCAGTCTGTGCTTGTTTGCCCCAGATATCGATGTACTGTATACATCGATGATCTCTTCATGTATACTACAGTTTTCGTGGACTTTCCTATGAATACTGGAATATTTCTTGTGCCTTGTTAATTATTGGCTTGGACTCTTTCTTGCTGTTGAACAGTGATCTATAGCATCTTAACTGCTGCTGCCAGTCAGTAGCCAACATACTGCCTGAAGGTAGCAAGAGACACCTTCTGTAGAGCTCTGTAGGTGTAGTAACGTGCTGCGACAACCAGACTCTTCCTGTCAGTAGTGAAGCTTAATTGTGAAATGGACTCTACTGTAGTGCTCTCAACTTGGATGAACTCCCTGAGACCTAAACAGTTTACTTAGGTTTCATATGGAGTTGCTGTCCCATCTCTGTCTATCCCTTTCACTCCCTCCTTTCAGTACCTCTCCTGCTAACCTCTGTTTGTTGTCTTTCACTGCTTCCAGTCTTATTATAGTTTTCTCTCTCATTTTCTCGTAGTTGCTTTATGTTTCTTTAATGATTTATCTCATATTGGGTTCTTTTCTTTGTAGCTTCTCTTCTTGCATTGTGCACCATTTATTTTATTCATGTATTATTTGTTGCTAACTGCTAATAGTAGTCCTTTTATTTATCAACTTCAGTGAGTGTAATTGTGTTATACTTATGAACCCCTATGCCTAAGTATATTAAGTTTAATAGTCCAAAGATATTTTTACACACTAATTTTTCCTTAATTAAGCATTTTCCCTCCTTTATTTTATATAATAGTACTAAACAAAAGTGACCTTAAGAGTCTGCCATCCACCCCTCTGCACACCCTCGCTAACTTGACCTTCCTCCTCCCCTCACCAATGACCTGTGCATCCTCCACCTGCTGCTGGTAACATCAACAACAACAACAACAACAACAATCATCATCTACTGGTGCTAACTTCCAACTATCATCACCACCACCACCACCACCACCACCACCCATTGTCCATCATATTCCTTTGGTGGTAAAATTATAGGAGAGACGGCTGCTCACCATCTCAACAAATGAAATAAAAGTATGGCATGTATCCGAGTACGGGAAGGTGGTGATGGACTCTTCCAGCCTGTGCCACCTTCATGCTGGTGACACCTATGTGGTGCGCTGGTACTACCTTGTCACTGCTACAGGCAGGACACTCAAGGTGAGTTACATATTAATTTTCTTGTATCAAGGTCATTACCGTATTTCATTAGTATTGCCTGTGATCATTATCCTAAAATATTAATGGTTCCTATTGTTTAACATATGGTGTTCAGTATCTTTTATGTAAAGAAGGCAGTTGAATTTAGCCTTTCAATGTTATTTAAGTTATTGTTCATTTTTTAAAGAGTAAAAACTACTCCACCTCATTTGACAAGGTTTATAAGAGGGTTTGTGTAGCATTGGGTATTGTGCTGTGTTGTAAATGTATTCTTTGGTAGTGATTCAGCTGATGTGTGTAATATTAACATGGATGTATGTGTTGTGTAACTGGGGCTGCCTAATACTCTAATTGTAGGAAACAGAAAAGTAACCAGTAACCAAAGTCTGGGTGAGACATAAGAATCCAGACTACTGTATTCCTTTAGTCTGCCAACTCCTTGGCAGTACAACAATTCCTCTTGGTTTCATGTTTCATCTTGATTGATTAGAAAACTGTGCTGTAGGATACTCAAAGCATTGGTTTATAATCAGTAGTAAAGGGATAAGTAGAATGGATGTAACCCTTTTACCTGGTAATTTAGTCAGTACTGTAGTAAAAGAACTTACCAGCAGGAACACCTTACAGTAAATAGAGTTTATAAGCTTCCTCAATTACATATGAATGTGACGATGATGAATTTTATATAATATGTGTACATACTTTACAGGGAGAGCCATCCAAACACAATGTGACAGGCAGGTCCCGTGTAGCATACTTCTTCTGGCAAGGACGGGAAAGCTCTGTGTCAGACAAGGGAGTGTCAGCGCTTATGACTGTGGAGTTGGATGAAGAGCGTGGCCCACACATCAGGGTATCAATGGGGTCTGAACCTCCAGCATTCCTCAACCTGTTTAAGGGAAGTCTTGTGATCCATCAAGGATGGCGCGAAAACCAGGAACATCAGATGGGACAATCTCCATGGAAGATGTTTGTTGTACGAGGGGAGTTGGAAAATGAAGGTCACCTGCTTCAAACTGATGTAGATTCCTCTTTCTTGCGATCCAGAGGCTGTTTAATTCTTGTCAACACAGAGACTGGCACCATTTACCTTTGGCTTGGGGCAAAAGCCCTGAAGCATACTAGAAAGGTAGGAATCTCTTCAAGTCTTACATGTTTCCCAAGGTAAGATGGTGAATAACTCTGGAAGATACAATATTGCTAACTACAGTTTAATTGCATTGTTACAAACAAGATTACAATAGTTAGACAGTGTTTTACTTCATATTCTTTTAACACTAAAAGATATATTTTCTGAAGTTACAGTTTTTAACAAGTACAGTAATTGAAATTGGGACAATATAAAATAAGGTTATCTTTCACAAAATATCTTCTGCTTAGCACTGCTTGATATGTTGCATACATCCCCAAGAAAAATGGAACTGAAAATCATGATAAAAATTCTATTCTATTCTAATTATTGAGCCTTAAATGTAACGCAAGTTTTGCGTAATGAAAATATCTTACAGGTTGGCAGCATAACAGCCCAAAAGCTGTCTGAAACCTCAGACTCTGAAATGGGATGGAAGGAAGGTGTAACAAAGAAGGTTAAAGAGCAGTACGAAGGAGCTGAGTCTCGAGATTTCTGGGAAGGATTTGGAGGATCTACTGCTAAAAATAGACATTTCTCGCTTCTGGACGATGACCACTCCTATGACTGGACAATGCGTATGTGGCATTTGGAGGCCAAACATGACTCCTTCCAGGCCAATGAAGTGACTTGTACCTACCGGGCTACAGCTGTGCCTAACCCACTCCCTCTCCTGCAGCTGGATCTCTACTCTGCTCAACAGCCAGGTTATTTATGCCCCCTTCATTGATATCCTTTATGTAGAGCCAGTCCAATTAAGTTCTCCCTTTACAGGGATCAGACAAACTGAATTGGAGTGTGGTAAATCTGTGTTCTTGAATTTCAGCTGGGGTAAAGTGCAATCAATATTTTGGAAATATATTGCCAATTTCACGTGAAATATTAACAATGCCATCATTTTATGTTGCAGCTTTATTCCTGGTGGATGGAGGTCACCAATTATGGGTGTGGCAGGGATGGTGGCCAGACCAGACCTCTGAAGGAGAAGATTTCAGTGCCACTGGATCAGCTGTGCTTCGCTTCAACTTTGCTAGGCGTGCAGGTCTACAAACTGCGCTAGACTATCAAAAGCTTAAAGCTAAGGCTCAGGCAGCAAAAAGTTACAAAAAGGTAATAATGAAGTTGCTCTTCTTATGCAAGCTTTTTTTTGGTAGGTTACCCAAGTCTGGCTACTTTGGCTATCATGGAAAAGAAATTACTGACAGTGGTAATATGAGTAGTACAAATTTATAAATACACTTATACTGTTTACATGAGCTTTTGGGGGAATAGAAATGTATGTTGCTAGATCATGCACACAAATCATCATGTTTGTTCTAAATCTTAAACAAACATCGGACATAAACAACAATTGTCATGGAAATATTCATCAATTAATTGACATCCATATCCCAGGTAAAGGTGAAGGAAGCAGAGCCCCAGTTGGTGGTGGCAGGAATGGAACCTCTGGAGTTCACCAACCTGTTCCCAACCTGGACGCCTCGACCCGACATCACAGCCATCCAGGAAATGGTTAGTGCTGCATCATGTGGTTTCTATAGTTTCCTGGCATATATATACTGGCTTAGTTATATGATCTATTTGCCTTTTTTACAGTGAATGTAATTGATACCAAGACAATCAATGTGAAATATTTACCCCAGGAGGTGATTATCTACAGAAGGTAAACATTGGAATCTACTCAGGTTCACGTATTTAATTAAATAAGCTTGAAACTGTCTGACACATTTGTTCTGAGTTCGGAAACTACACTGTAATTTTCTTTCTCTTCTTAATGGTAAGTGTCCACCTCAGACATCTGATATGTTAAATCTGATTGGCTGGTGCATTACTTTAAACCTCTGTGTGGTTGGTGTCAGACATTCATTTTATGCTAAGCTAATGATGATGATTATCTGTTATGGACATTTACTAAAAGCAACTATGGACACCATTTTCAATCAATAATTAGCAGCTTTTCCATCTTCACTTCACTTTTAGTGGAATAGGAGTGCTATTGATTCCTCCAAACTATCCCAGGAAACATACGACCTCAATAAACAAATAGGGGATGGGTTTTGTAGCATTGTCTTAAGGAAATAATAGCACTTCAATTTGCCAAAAAGAAACAATTTCCTTAAAGCACATATTATTTTTGAAAATGTTTTGTGTTGGTTGAACCAGTCTTAATTCTTCTTCATATCTGTTGAACTTTCATTCATGTTGTATCATATTTGAGGCTGAGTGAGTTGGTAACAGACCTCCTTGAAGCATACGTAAACTGTTAGGCTATATCACCCATTATTACTGTTGTTAAAAGCATGCTTATGTATCCTAGTTGTGCTGGTATTATACTACCTGTCTGAGACTTTTCTATAATAGCCAACCCTTTAGGGACAATTCATAGGGAATGTGGTGTTAAGGACCATAGATTGATGAATAGATAGCAAGATATAGAAGATGTTGGGTGATTATTAGTTGAAGATGAATGTCAATCATCTACAGTACTGACTAGAGAAATTAGGTAGACAGGTTGGGCCTGAAAGGGTTGGTAAGATCAGAGGCGTATAGGGAATCTGTCATTAAATATTACAACTCAAAAATGCAAGTGAGATTTTGCAAAAAAAATATAACTGCTCATGTGAGTCACTTTGAAAGGGGCTGCTTAGGGCAACCAAGACAGTACAGTAAGTAAAAGCAACTTGGAACCAACAACTGCAGCATCACTCAAGATCAGCCTGACAGTGGCGAGAGAATCCGTATGGGGGAGTAGAAGATACATTACTGCTCTCCTGTAAGGATACTCTTACTACTGACCAGGACAATTCAGCTAGAGGAACCGAGGAATGTACACTTCAAAATCACCACTGTCACTGGAACCCAGATTTGATTCCTGGGTGGATGAGTTATCAGAAACAATACTGTATTATGCAGCAAGTTAAAGTAGGTATTTAGATGACAATTAAGAAAAAGGACACCTGATTTGTGTATTTATCTATACTGTACTCTGAATTTTATCTTATTCCATATTAATTTTGAAAACTCTTAGGCTTATCAGTCAGGTTTTTTATTTGAAGTAACTGTGATGATAGCTCAACACCTGTTTGTTAATGTTTATACAGTAATGTAACACCAAGTGATGGCAACTTTTAATCACAAGGTACATGTTGTTTACACCATATGTAGTGTCCACCAAGTATGGTAGACACTAAATATGCATAGATTTAAATAAAACATAGGATTATAGATAAGGAGCATAAACTTTAATACATTAAGAACTTTGCTATCATTTTGTGTACAGGAGGGACGATGGGTAATGGGAGGACAATGCAATGTGCGAGACATCCTGGCTCAGCTGACCCGCACTCGTTACTCCCTGATTGAGCTTACTGCCAAACCACTGCCGGATGGAGTTGACCCCTTGCGCCTGGAAGTGTACCTTGGAGATGAAGAGTTTGTGGCAGCCCTGGGTATGGATCGGCAGGAATTTTACACCTTACAACAATGGAAGCAGACTGACATAAAGAAGAAGGCAAATTTGTTCTGATTCCCTGAAGATATAATGTGTAGTTGCTCCTGTTGTTTCATTTTCATTTACTGTTGTGTCAGAAGTTGTCCAGATTTCCTAGTGCTCATATACTGTACCCTGTAAGAAATTCAAATTCTCTTTTACTCTCTCATATCCAGCTTCAAGAAACTAGTAGACCTTACCCTTTAAATTAACCCAGCTGTGGTGTTCTGAATTCTTCCTATCCTGTATGCAAGGGAATTTAGGATAAATATGGGTCATTAGCATTATTTGCATTTCAATGTATAATTTTGTATATGACTAGTTGACACAGATTATGTAAATAAATGATCATAATTGTGTAAAGGTATGAAAACTACTGTCATGAAGTCTACCATAAATATGGTCTAGAGCTTTAATATTTTTATGTATATATATGGTGTGATATGATGAATATTGTATTTTACACTGACACAATTCTATTGTTCTTCCATTTTGATGAAGCTATACCAAGTTAATTCTGTATTGTGAACTAGTGTGGTGAAGAGTTGCAGTCATATGCTGTAATTGAGTTGAATATCTACAGTATGTTCAAAACTTTCTGTGGTCTGTAATCCCATTATTGGGAGTTACTCTCAGCCCTCTCACACTTCACTTTTGGCAACTGTTCTATGTGCCTTTTCACATGTTATCAGTGTGCATTTGTCTGCCATATTGTAAAGTGTCTACTGCATAATACCACAAGAAGAAAGATTTATACACATTTCCAGGCACCTTCCAGGCAACAGTCACCTCCAACAGTGGCCTGAATTAACCAAGCCAGCCTTACTAAGAAGAGATCAATCTGTAATTGTCGTCCTTCAGACTGATAGCAACATAACTGTGGCTCAGATGCCAACTTTACTACACTCTTGAGGTGATGACTGTGCCTTGCAATTATCTTAGCAGTCCTTTGTAAATGTTGCACTTAGTTGATCTTTGGTAGTAACACAATACCAGTCTAGTCTCAGTACCAGTTTTTGAAATGGTGAGTTTTGAATTTTAATGCATCAAGCAGTATACATTTCACAGTGAGAATTACAATAATTAATTGCTCATATTAACAACACTGCAAGATTACATTAATGCTGAACTTAGAATACAGTGTCAAGAGGGGGATGAGTTAGAGTCAATCCCTGTTTGAGAGAAGCAGGAGCCTAAAGGTATTGGAAAAAATTGATTGTACTCAACTTGAAATGCAGATATGGCTCAGCTTTAAACATATTAAGCCTCCATCCCAAGTACTACCATATATAACATTGGGCTGGGCTTGGAGTTGAAGGGTAAAGCAGAGTCATAGCTCACAAGCTGAGATGCAATTTTTTCCCTCTTATCTCAGGCACAGTACTCAATCACCCTGACCTGCAGTCATTTGGGAAAAACTGTGTGTATATATATAACTTGTGCATTTGTATCCTATATTATGCTGGCCTTAGACCCTTTCTTATATTACCATTGCTGTGGTTTTAATATTATAATGTATATAAAAAAAAACTTTTGTAATTTTGCTACTTACTTTTGTGACGTGTACAGACTTCGGGCCCCAGGGTGCCAGAGTATTGCTGACACCTGGTGCCAGCAAGCTTCCGTAAACTTGCATTGTTAGGTTAGTGATTCTCAAGTGTGTAACTCTGCTTGGTTTTGTGATATCTCTCCTGAATGAAACCAAGTGTAGAAGTGTTTTTACATGAGTCCGGTTAAATGTTAATTGTAAGTTTAAACTGAAATTTGTAGCTTTATATACAAGCATTATTTACAGTATTTTTTTTTCATATAACATTTATTTAATACTAATTTGTTAAGAGTTATAGCTGTGTTCTTTACTGAATGAGTGATTGTGGGGTGACTGGCAGGACCCTCCCCTCCCCTTCAGAAGAGCAGGGGAAGGGCCAAGCCAGGCAGTACTTAATGCTCTTCAGAGTATGGGAAAAATAGTTTGTTAACCAAATCTGTCTTGAAACAAGCATTTACAATGAAGGAAAAGTTGATTAGTGTTAAATCCATCCCCAACTGGCCTGTAAGTAGTCATAAGAGCAGCACTTGCAACTTCAGCATATCAGGTATGTTTGTAGGCATTCAGTTAAAAAATACACTAATCTTCATTGGTACTGCTGTTTATAAAATTACATGTGTTATGTACAGTATATAGAAAACTTCATGTATTTTATGCTAAATACAAGTGTCTTTCCATCATCATTTTGTACTTTATTTTATATGCAACAGTAAAATGAATCACAAACATACATGTACAATACTGGTGTTGAACCACGTTTAAGTAATATAACTTAATCACAAAGAACATACAATTCTTATAGTTCAGTGGAAGTTATAATGGCAACATATTGGTCATTAACTTGGTTTGCACCAGAAGACCCACAAGCTTCTGTGACTAGTTTGGTGATGGTAGATGGGTGAGGTGTGTTGAAACTTCTGCATCAGATGGATGCAGTTGTCTGGGTGTAGATGTGGTCTTACATGTAAAGGCCCTTCCACACGAGAGGCAAAAGAAGGCGGGCACAGGCAACTAAATGGAAATCTTTCGCTTTTTATAAATATTACCAGAAACAGTACCCGGCAGCCATTGGGCACTCGTGCCCGCCAGCCACACACAAAATTGGTAACAGTGTCTGCCTACCGTCTTTTGACTCTCGTGTGGAAGGGGCTTAAGTCAGGCCAAAATAGACTTCTTGGAGGCAACCAGATAGCCTACAGTAGATCAGTGATGTTTCTCCCACTGATGGAGGAGAATGGGTTGGGTGTCAGCTGGCTGGGCCTCATGGTTTGGAGGAATGGTAAGATGATGGTGACTGTATGATGGATGAGGGAATTGAGCTGGGGGTATGGAGAGGGTTCATTGACTTGAGTGGTGCTTAAAGCCCCTTCCACACGAGAGGCAAAAAGACTGCAGGTAGACACCGTTACCAATATTGTGGGTGGGTGGGTGGCGGGCACAAGTGGGCAATGCCTGCTGGGGACTGTTTGATCTGGTAACAGTGGAAAAATGAGGGAAAATTTCACTCAGTTGCTCGTGGCCGCCGTCTCTTTGCCTCTTGTGTGGAAGGGGCTTTAGAAGTGGAGGCGCTTGGCGGCCACCAAATTCTGGAGGAGGTCTAGTCTGAGGTACCTGATGTAGCCTTGCACACAGAGTTTAATACTGTACTACAAAGGTATGTTGGACAGTGGCTGAAGGTAGTGAGATGGGGGGGATTTGTTATTAATGCTTCAGATAGTAGTGGGTGTACAGGCAGCAACTGGTGTTCCTTGTGTTGACCCGGAACCAGATGTTAAACCTATACAGATTTTGTTTGTAAACAATGGGTTTGGACACGGTACACGAAGTTCCTTGAACTTCCTTACGCAACCAGAGCATGCAGGGGCAGCCCTAGAAAATTCAACAAAGGTTTGGAATTTTGATGTAATGGGTTCCTTGAAGTATTCTTATTGGGTGATCCAGTGTGGTAGGTGATGAGGAGTCACCTTGGGATACTGGGGGAATCTGTTGACTTTTTTAGCTGATCCCCCAATTCATGGATCATACACGAACTATACAGGCCACAAATTCAAATGGGTCAATGAGGATTATGAGGCTACTCTTATGTATGACATTTGTACTGTACATGATTTTTATCCAGCAGAAGGTAACATGATACAGGTCCATGAGAAGATGAAGAAAAGCTACAACAGATCTCGCCATATGTAACCCAACCAAACCAAAATAGGCAAGTCTGGCATAGAGTGCCAAAGTTGAGTAGCCACCCCTTGAGGATTATTGTTAACTCATCCAGGCAACAATTTAAGAATGTAATGTGAATGATGGTGGCCTTTGTAGCATATTGCTATACCCTCATTTTCGAATGTATTTTACTAGTAAGTGCTCACTTGGTAAGAAATACAGAACACACATAGAAATTTGAATGACGGAACATATTGACACCGCACTAATAACATTTTAACCACTCTGTGGAACATTTAGAGGAGCCTATGTGAGAGGTATCCGTAGGGAGTGTATTGCCTGCGGTGATGTGGGCAGTACTCAAAGTTTTTGCGCCCCTTCGGCCTCAGCCACACCCTGTCAATTGTTAAAGTGTATCCATCACCGTCTTACAGAGTTCTCCAGTCAGTGTTGAGCCCGAGGTAAACAGCACACAGCTAGGTACACATTAGTGACATGAGCGGTTAAAGTAATTTAGGTAAAACATTAGTACCAGTTAAAATTTGAAGTTATAATCCAACAATATTAGAGCCAGATTTAGTCAAGGGTGCAAGGACATTAATTCCCAATATTATAGCTCCATGTTATCACCCATGCCTGCACAAACTGGATGATTGTGTGGCCTTAATTGTCGTGTGTGGGTGTGATTGATGGTTTGCGCAAATGACTGATAGATAATATCCAACAGGCTTTTCGTCAATCATATGGTTATGCAGCGATGCATGACAATGTGTAGGACTGACTGCACAATAAAATCAATTAAATATTGGATATATTTATAGAGAAAGGTGTTTCTATCCCCACTTTCACCTTAATTCGGTCTTTGAGCACAGAGAAGATAGCAGCACACGTATCTACCACTATTATAATAATAAGAGTGTGTAGCTATGAAACTCAGACTGGGAGATAGTGTATGTGGGTTAGAACCTGTCCCTTGTCAATGTACATTTCTCATTTGTGTTTTTTCCTTGCAGATGAGTGGTGTAACCATATTCAAATATGTTGACTTGTCTATGCGAAGAAAGTGTTTCTAGTCACCTGCCAGTTGACAGTGTTAACTCATTTAGAAGGGTATTTCTTCTTCTTTGTCATTCTTTAATCCAAACTCTCCTTTACGTTTATTTGTTTGCATTCATCGTTGCTAATGACACACAGGCCCACTTAGTGAATCATAATGTTTGGTGGCCTTAAATGGGTAGAACAGAGTTCATTGGTAATTGTGGAGTAACTGATTCATGCAATCGGTCAGTATTATTTTTGTTAACCAAGTCATGTTTCCTGTATATTTTGGATGAATAAAGAAACTCCAATGTACCTAAAGTGATCCTTGAACAGTTTGAGTAAGTGGGTCATCTGAGCTCTCCCCCCCCCCCCCCTCCCTTCTTTCATGCCTCCTTCCACGGGGAGAAATTCACGCATGCGCGGATTGTCTTTGTCATAGCCAGTGGATGGGAAATGGCGGGAACAGAGGTTATGAGGGAGGACCGGTCTGCTGGATGGCTCAGTTCACGTGCAGGGGTGCTGATGGTGTAATGGTTAGCACACTCGCTTCGCAAGCGAGAGCTCCCGGGGTCGATCACGAGGTCAGTGGAATTGTTGAACAATTGTCCTTGTTCACCTAGCAGTAAGTAGGTACCCGGCTGTAAGAGCAAGGATAGCATCGTTGTAGGCTGGAGGATGTGGTGTTGATGTAACTAGCCTTGACTGCCTTAATGACCAACACCATGAGGCGATAGGCATAAAGCCCCTAAATCATCTTCTAGTTCACGTGCAGCTGCGGCAGTGAAATATGTTAAAGGAAAACAACTTTGGCAGTTTAACTTGAAATATCTATACAGGGTGTCCGAATGTGTTTTGTAAAAGTAGTTTGATATTGAGAGTCGAGCATAAAGCGTAAAAACTCACGTGTTTCGAGAAAAAAAAAAAAAAATAGTGAGTTGGGTGTGTTGATGGTTTGAAAGTTGTGGTGGCTTACTTTGGTTTGAATAGTTGGTAAAAATATGCACGTGTTATTATGATGAAATGTTCATTCGTTGATGTTTTGTATCTTACGTGCTGGTGTTGATAGGACTGTTTTGTGATTCGCTAATGGTGCAAATAAAAAATGTTTGTTTGGATAGAACGTTGGGGAAAATCATTAATATCCTTTAAAAGTGAAGAAAATCACATAACATTTGGACATGTTGTATAGAGGATAGACTCGCGGGTACCGGTACTGCCCTCGCCTTTAATTCATTACGGGTGTCTGCTATATTATTGAAACGATGAATATAAAGTGATCCAAGTATCTTAACGGTGGTAATCGGCGTTGCCAGTGGACCGACAGATGGTTTGCTCAAATGTGTAGAAGGAAGCACAAACTCAACACATTTTGTACCATTAACACTTGGTTTGTTGGTGCTTGAAGCTTCTTTGTATTAATTCATAAACATTTATACTACTTCCCCAAAGAAAAGGGAAGTATGTTCTCGGTTTACCTCTTTAGAGCAAACACTGTCAAAGGTTCACGGGTGTAACATGTGTTAATAAAGTTAAGTAGTATCTTGGTCGCCACCTACCAAACTTGCGTATTAAGCCTCTTCCACACGAAAGGCAAAAAGACTGATGGTACAGGCAACAGAGTGGGATTATCTGTGTTTTTACCAGATAAATTATTACCCATCGGGCACTCGTGCCCGACACCCACCCACAAAGTTGGTAACAGTGGCTGCCCTCCGTGTGGAAGAGGGTTTTGGTAAGAGTTTGGGCAGTGCTCGATCGTATGGACGGCGCCAACAGCTGAATCATGTAGTCATTGGTAATGTTGCGAGTTGCTGACGTTTCGGTATTGAACACCATGAGCGTCTCCAGTGTGGACTTGCACCCACTGTTCAGGCAATCTTGAGAAAGCTCCATAAGCATAGCTGTCAAGTAGTGTGAGAATCAGAGAAATCATTGTACTGTACAATTATAATAGTGGAAAATTATTGCATACTGTCCTTCGAGATTTTCAGTGTAAGTGCATAGATAGATATATACATTAAAAGTATATCATAGCAGAAAGAAGGTGGAAGAATTAATATAAAACGAGAAATGAAGTGTAATAATGAGGAAGAAATAGAACACACACCAATGGAAAGAAAGATGCAATGGTCAGTCACTCAGCCATCCAAAAAGTACACATATTGCCTTGATAAATGAGCATCGCAGTGAAATGAAGCAATTTATCAAACCATTGTCGAAGAATGATAGATGAGGATAAGTTGGGATATTTGAAGATATTAAATTAAAGATACAGATATAGAAAGTTATGCATGATGGAGGAACAGATATAAAATGTGAGCTGCGTACACAAGAATTGTATTTATATGAATCATCACGAAGAAATATAAATACACTTTATAAGGGAGACTAGGAACTGTCAGTGGTATAGAAATAAACACGTTAGACAATAATATAATGCATCCACAAAATAATATAATGCATCCACAAAATAGACAGTTGAACAAAATCCGAGGAAGCAGACAAGAAATAAGTGAACGCTAGCAGCTACTGGTGGACAGTGTGAAAGTCTAGGGAGTGTGATACCCACGTTTCATTATTTGCTTTTTGTTTAGGGCAATAATGTTTTACATGAAGTTGCAAGGCTGAAGATCATTGTTGATGCATAATACATTTTCTATTGCAGATTCTTAACGCATGTCCACACCAGTGTCCATTACTTTCTGCGAGATATCCCTCGCTTTTTATCAGTTACCAGATCGCAGCGAGCATAATAATAAGTGTGTCACACTTGTGTTGTCCACACCATGAGTTGCTAACACATGTTTGGCCATCGGGGCTGTCCGCTCGTGTATACAGGCCTTATTTAGTAAATTGAGATCAGAGGAAGCAGACCAGGTAAAGTGACAACAAATATGGACACAAAAACGCGTGGACGGTAGCAGCGATTGGTGGAGACTGTGAAACTCTACGGACTGCTACCCACGTTTCATTACTTGGTTTTTGTTGAGCCCAATACTGTTTTATTACGTGAAGTTGCAAGGCTGAAGAACACGTTAATAAATAACTAACATGTACTACACTGGGTCGAAAAAGTATCGCGCAAGTGGGGTCCGATGGTTCTGTAAATGATCGCTACAGCTCATGATAAAGAAGCTCGTTTTCAGTAGCCATCGTCTTTGGAGTCAAAATGATTCACGAGGGAAATGCGCGATACTTTTTTTGATCGTGTACATTTATTTCAGAAGCAATCGGTTAGGCCTCATATGCTTAATGAAAAACAACTACTTTCTTAAGCCTGTCTACACAAGCACGGCTGATCGGCGGGCATGCCAGTCATCGCTAGATGCAAGTTAACGTCGGGGGAATCATTTTCAGCTTGCGTTGCACTTCTCAGTTCAGTATGATGTCTACCCAAGACTAGACCAACATCTGTTGGTCTAAAACCACTAACCAATAAGTGGATACATCTTTATCGCACCGCGCTCAACCACCTACTGGCAGATCAGTCCCTTTATCGACTAAATAAATACACTGCTTGTATCTACTTCCTCACATTTCATTAGCGAGTACTCTCATATCCTTGTCTTTTTCACACGTCGGGATGTGTATATTTAGGATCGACATACTCCACCTTGGTAAAGCAATCAAACCTACATACTTCAATATTAAGGTCTTTAGTATACTTCCTTATTATACGATTTAATGTAATCAGTATATTCTATATATATTAGTTATCCACAGAAAACTTCATTTTCTTAGCTCAACTCTTCCCTTAAACCAAACCTTTCTATGTACTGACGTCACGATGGGGCCTGGTACTGGCCTCACCTAGTACCGGTCGCATTATACTTCCGGATTTTCATTTTACTATTATCACTACCTGACTGAGAAAAATTGAGCATTCCATCAATCAGTTGCATCTTATCCATAATTTATATCCTTCAGTGTATGAAGTTATTCTGATAATTTCACATTACTACCTCCAGGCTAATTATTCAAAACTACTTTCAAACATTTTGCCCCTTCGCTTTTTATCTTCTCGTGCTATACTTTAATCTCCTTCGATATTGATAAACACTTTTTAATCATATATACAAGGAAATAAAACAAACATTCTTTTTGGAACATATTCTAATCCTTTTATTTGATACTTCGAAGACTCTCCGGAACCCAAGAAGGTTTGATCCAGCAGAAAACATTTATTAAAAAAAAAAAAAAACATACAATTTGAAATTCGGATTCGGGCATATCAAAGTAACGATATGCTACTTCAATACAGCATTGGAGATCACTCGTGCAAGTCCCCTTAGGAAACCCCCGGGCCCCCCTAAAGAGGGGGGCCCAACGGGGTTCCTTCAGGTGACTGCAGAGTGTAATACTTTCCCCCTTGGTCCCCAGCACCAAGGGGGAAGGGGGTCACATCTACCCAAACACAGCACCACACGCACATATACAAGTAGCCTGCACACTGCAAGGCTCACACATCCACACTCCTGGTTGGTGTGTGTGTGTATAAGGGAATGGTACCGTCTTCAGGAGAGTGGAGCCCCGCGCCAGTACACGTGTCCGCACAATGCTGGACCACCCAATCCAATAAGACTGGGAGTGTGTACTGGCGCATCACACCACTTTCTGCAAGTCCTTCACCACCTGCAATCACAAATATATTATTAGTATGTGACCATCACAAATATATTATTACATTGTTATAAGAACCTAAACTATTTCTTTATTTATTGTCACTATTCTTTATTTATTGTCACTATTCTCTATTTATTGTCACTATTCTCTATTTATTGTCACTATTCTCTCAATTTAAATTAGCTTTTATTTTTTTTTCACATTAACCTTCATTTCTTTTCTCACTTTCTCCAGATAGCTAATTTACATAATCGTTTTATTTTAACTGCTTTCTGTTACTATTCATTCTTTTTGTTATGCACCTTACTAAAATTCTACATCTTTTTCCCCTCTTAAATAACCTTCCACTTTATTTCTGTATAATGTTATAATATTATTAACGTTTGCATTAACATTCACTTTTTTCATATTTCTATTTCCTTTATCAATTAATATATATATATATTTTTTTTATATACATTTCTCTACTTACCGAACCCATCATCTCTCCTGTATGCCAACTCTCACAATGGAGGCCAGCCAATATATGAAGAAGAGGACAGCAACACACCCACTCCAACATTATGACACTCGCCACAAAACACCTGAAATTAGTTTACAATACCAGTACATGCATATATTTCTTTCATGAAATGTTCTCGTACTTCATTCATGTGAACACTATTAATTAATATACTTAATTATTTTTTTCTGGATTCCATTTCCTTTAATTAATTACTTTATTGAAAGCTTATAGTTCATTTACGTGAACATTTCATTCATTTTTTACTTATTACTACTGTATTCTATTTCCTCAAACACATTTCACTATTACCCTTTTCTTAGCTTCACTATCCCTGCTTCTGTTGCCCCCACAAACTAATGATGTTCTACTTTCCTCATACCCATCCAGGACACTGACTGCTATTCAAGCTTCATAGGCAGCAACCAGGAGGAGGAGAAGAACGATTACGGATACCGATAGTAATCATCACTGCTCTCCAACGACTTCAGCAGCATCCACACAACTGTAAAAGACATTATTTAATGCAATGTTTGACCTCGACACACTTATGTTTTTCTAGTACAAACAATAAACATTTAAATTAAACTATCTGTGCATTTCTCTTTTCAATCATTGACACCTCAGACTATGGATACAAATAGCTTGTTTATTACTACGCCATAATGAACTGCGTCGATCATTTACAGAACAATAGACTCTTCCTGATCGATAATTATTATAGAGTGTGTACTATCAAACACAAAACTCGTGTCGTTAAATCTGGTCAAAATATATGGTAGAGGGCTAAACATACTGGGCATCAACGTTACTGTGGTAGGGCCTTCATTATATTTCACAATTATATTAAATCATTGGACAACACAGCGACACGAATTTTGTCTTTGATAGTACACCCACTCACACTTCCAACCTGGAAAGTCAGCATAACATAATATCTCATTCGCCAGTGAGGTATGAACCCCTCTCATTACCACCTGCTCCAATTTGCTTAGGAATTAGTGATACGCCTCAAGGGAATTTTAGTAAACCCCATCATCTTTCACTACATGGAGAAGTGTAACATCACTGACTGTTGTGGATGGAAGTGTTTGTAGGGTAATGTACTATCAAAGACAAAACTAGTGTCGTGAAATCTGGTGAAAACATGGTACAGGGCCAATCATACTGGCCATGAACGTTATTGTGGTGGGCCTTTCATTATCTTTCACAATATACAAAGTGTTTCAAAAACATATGGCATAACTTCGGGATTATGTTCCCTATGTCTAGATAATTCCCATGAATATATGTCTGCAAACGCTTGGTTTCAGAGTTATAGGCTGTTAAAACACATACTAATCAGAATGCCTTTATTTCCCACATCTGGCACATACAATGTTTTTGAGTGCCCTAGAGAAACTGTTCAAAATGTGCACCCCCTGCAGTAATGCAGGCCTCGCATCCACGTCTCATGGACTCGCCAACACGCTCCCAAATTCCTGCCGTGTTTCGTGTTGTCTCTCACCCTGCTACAATTCGATTGCGGTGAGTGTTATCTATCGGAAATGAATACTTTTAATAGACTATAACTCTGAAACAACATATGTTGAAGTTATGTCAACTATTTTTGAAACACCCTGTATATTAGATCATTGGACAAGACAGCTACACGAGTTTTGCCTTTGATAATACCAACGAAGCAAAATTCTTGTGTACACTGTCTTTGAGGTGGAAGGTGTACACAATATTACCTAATTCTTCAAGTGTTGTTTATAATATAATACATATTGTAAACATTACCAGACATCTAAGCCCCTTCTTTAATAAATTATTGGCGACCTTTCTTGGATTTTTACAAACCCCTCATTACAACAAAATTTGATACACTTACATCCTGCTTCCTTTGCTGGTTATAGCACTGTTATAAAGTGATTAAAAACGGGAAACACTAAATTTACCATACACATTTTGGACACCGCTTATGAGGAGGGACTTTAAAGAATATTAAGACGACATTTTGGGGGGAACTACAGTGTTGGTAAATCTAAAGCAACTGATTCCTCCAAACTATTCCAAGTAACAGCACAATACTTTTTTTTATCTGGTGCCCTTTCATTCCATACCCAGACAAGTGGGGGGGGGGGGGTTATAGTATATTATTTAAGGTGGTAATAATTCTTTGCTACATTCGAGTGCCTTGATTTCTCCAATATATGCTAGGAAACACGACCAGAAGAGCAAAAATAATGCTCTGTTGATTGGAATAGTTTGGAGGATTCACTTCCTCCAGTATTACCAACACAAAACTTACCCCTAAAGGTTAAAGACACGTGACTAAATATGAGGGCCACTGACTCCTCTTGCCGATGTCACTAAAACTGGTCCTCCATTATAATTACTGTGGAGATATTTGTGCTGGGATAGTTTGGGGGAATCAGTAGTCGGTTCTCCAGAATATACAAACATAGATTCTCGTGAAACATCAGATTGCCGCTAAAAAAAATTACCATTAAGTGGAGGTGATGAGCATCTTGGTCACATTGAAACGCAACACATTCCACCAAACTATGACAACAAACAAACAACCTCAATATCACTAATAGGATCTGTTTCATGGCATAACTTGGAGCAATCAAACAAAACAATCCTCGTAAGAATATTCTAAACAATACAGGAGAGACAATCCTCCAAACTAAGTCACAAAACAGACCATCTCCTAGTCCTGGAGTGGCAGAGTCTACGTAATGGGACCCCCCCCCCCCCTCCCAGGGCTAACAACTAAGGAAGTTATGGGAGTCAAATCTTCACAAAATCCCCCACCAAGGGGGCGCGAGTCCTTGGAAATGGCTTCACTCACCCGGGCAATACCTCGCACAGCTACACATTGTTTCACCACCGAGAAATCATTCTCGGCTTCTCCTCCTAGCCAGAGACATCGAAAGCAATCCTGGACCCACTTACAAATACACTTGTCAGACATGCTCAAAACCCAAACACACAAACGGTTTAGTTTAATGCAACTCTTGCAAAAACTAGACCCACTTCACATGTACAACACGTGCCTCCAGAAAACACTACACAAACACATGGACCTGTCCCGTACACCACACGACATCTCTCACCTCCTCCACAAACGTCATCACCTCAACCAGCACCACAACCTTCATCACTCCTACGTCCATCTCCCTCACCATCACTCCCACCTCCATCACCCTCACTTTCAACACCATAACCCCTACCACCATTATCTTCACTTCCATCTCCATCCCCCACCCCCCATAGACGAATCATCATCATCATCCCCGTACAGCAGCATCTAACACACAACAGTAACATACTTCAACTAATCATAGATGGCATCAACACCAAAAAACAACAACTCGCTTTATACAACAACATACACATTGCCATCTTACTGGAAACAAAATTACGCAACACATAAAACATCTACATTTTCCAATTTCACCATCAGACAAGACCTGACCAACAGCAATGTTGTTGGACTCATCACCCTAGTCAACAAATCCCTTAACTATATAGAAGTCAGTGAGCACCTTAAATCCCATCTCCCTCACCACGACATAAATTCAAGCCATTGAAATACGCACTGGGAAAATATTAAATATCTCAATTGTAAATTTATACATCCCCCCTCAAACCTGCCCAACAGTTACCCATAATTATTCAGCTCCAACAAATCACCAGCCAACCAGACCTTGTCATGGTGGTGACTTCAACGCCAAGACGTAGGCCTGGTATGTCAACATCCCAGACAAGGCTTGAAATCCTTTCCCAAACGGACAACCTCATTACATTAAACACTCACCAACACACCCACACTCCTATCCCCCCCCCCCCACCTCTCACTGTGCTTCAGACAAGCAACTCAAGCTCGAACTCTGAACGCCAGATAAACAGGCGTTGGCAGTGCTGACTGTACCAAAAAATTCAGTCCGGATCTGTACACACAGAAATGCAGACAACCACTCACATCTTCCAACCATACCTCAACACACTTAATGCCTGCTTCACCACAAACAGACTTAAAATAGCACCCACCAACTCAACTGTCACCCTTCTCACCAACTAGAACGCTGAACACCGCTACACACCACACCTCACCATAAACACGCCTAAAATACTTAATTTGCATAACATACAACACATCTATGTCACTCAAATAACAGCACGATCATAAAAATCAAAAGCATGCAAAGACTTAATGTCCTCAGATCACTTGCCAGCACAACATTTGGACACAAAGAGACTACAACCAGTGTACAAACAATGTATCCGATCAGTGATGGATAATACAAGCCCTGCCTGGGCCTCAAACCTCACTGACACTCATCTCAACACCCTTCAGCCAATACAGAATAGATGAGAGGCACACAAACACTTACTGCAGCCTCCACAAACCCACACCATCCACTACACTAAATGGCAGAACAACCACACATGCCAAGGAACATCAAAACAACACCCAGTACACGATACCACACACAAATACTATCATCTCTTACACCCTGCCTATCCCAAACCAGTCTCCAGAACACATTCATACTCAAATCACTCACCAATCCATCCAACTACTAAAAAACTAAGTTAGCTGCATGCACGACCTCCTGACATCCACCCATCTGAATTCTCCCTTCCCCGTGAAGACAGTCTACCTGGCCAGGCTGCGATGTGGCGACCATCCGACCCTTCTAACATATCAGAAGAAGCTGGATGGAGCCATTGTGGATGCTTGTCCAGGATGCAACATAGCACCCCATTCTATTAAACATATTATGGAACACTGCAAGACACACAACCACACTCACCAACAACACAACATACACTCTCTGAGGGCAAGCTCGGTTCAGGCCATGGCCTAGCTCGTTAGAGGCTCGGGGCTGCTCGTCCAGACTGCATTATTTTTCCTCATTTACTACCCCGTGCATGAGTGGGTATTGCCTGTAGTGATGTGGCCAATACTTTAAGGGTTTTGGCGCCCTTTCGGTCCAGCCACTCCCCATTAGTTTTCAACTATCCCCATTTTCATTCCATTTCCTTGCTGTATCACCTCCTGGCGCCATATGACCTCGATATTGTAGCGCCTAATATCAATCAATCAATCATTTAATATGAAAACTAAATATCACTTTACCACTTCACTTTCCACTTTTAACAACATTACACCAACCAGACGTTCCATTAGTTTTCAACCTTTCACTGTTGTTATGGCTTAGTATATTACCATTTCACTTTATTCACTAAACTTCGGAGAAACCATCTTGCATTTTACAGATAATTTACACACAACACTTGATAACACCAACTATTTTTTTTATATAATTATTTGTTTCGTTTTCCAAGTGATATTTTTAACAATTTTCGTAAAACTGGAATCACCGAATTACAATTATTTATCATCAAAATACCACAGTGTAATGGAAGAGTTTATGCTAAAGTCACGAGTCATGTTAAGGGAGTTATCTGTTGTTGGTAAAGTGAAGGCTTAGTGATTCCTCCATATTTTGCCACGAAACAGATCCCCTATTAGTGACATTGGGGTCGTTTTGTTTCCCGACATAGTTTGGAGGAATCAGTAGCCCTCCAATTTACCAACAAGAGATTCCTCCCTTAGTTAAGTAACCAGGTCTTATTGAAACTTCGAAGCATCTTCTGACATACCGGTGAACCATTTAATACAACGCTTAGCTATCTCGTCTCATACTTGCTGGAGATCTTTGTGTGTGTATTACTCCTTCAGGCACTACATAATATATATATATATATATATATATTTATATATTAGAAGTATAGTTGGCCACAGGAATTCGTACACAGGCTCATCATATATCGAGGTTATTATTGTGAAAGTACTGCAGTGAATGGTTTACCAAGAAGGGACTGACTGCACAACAACAAACCTATTATTACGTTGTGTTACAATTACATAGATTTATCCCTGGATACTTGCTATAGCTGGTGTCTGTGCTTCTCAACACAGGCCGCCTTCCAACACTGAAATCACACTGGTCACTGTAATGAATCACACTGCACACTGGTCACTATACTGAATCACACTGAACAATGAAAACATAACCAGACTATATGCAATTGATTTTCAGACCGTATATATAGTAGTTACATTACGTTCAGGAGAGGTTGTTGTACAAGTTTGGGAATTATTATTATTAGTTTGAGGGAGATTATTAACAATGCTTCACAGCAAAATTAATCTTCATATAATCAAATGCTAAAATGTTAACCCGCTTGAACAGAAATTAGACTAGTGACTATAACTATGAAAAATGCTAGCTTAGCAGTAAAGTTGAATTCAAACGCTTCTCCATTCCATCAACACCAATAAAAAAAAAAATAAAAAAAAATTACAAAAAGCACAAATAGAATACATCGCGGAATAAATATATTAATTAATAGATACGATCACTGGGTTAAGCACTTCACTATAACACTTCTCTTCACTGCAGCTGTTGACGGTAAAATGACAAAGCCGGCACACCGGTCCTCCGTCTTCACCTCTGTTCCCACCATTTCCCAACCACTGGCTGTGACGTAGATAAACCGCGCATGCGTGATATTCACCTCATGGAAAAAGGCATAGAAAGGAAGGGAAACTCCGAAGACGAAAGGGAGCGATGGAAAGGAGGGGGTAAGGGTGGGAGGGTGGGAGGGGGAAAGGGAGGGAGAGCTCATATGACCCCTGGAACTCGCCCACATTATGACTGAATCTCCTGTTTGTGGTTCGAACGACAACACACAGTTCATCATCTTCACTCTTCTGTTTACATGTTCGAACCACAAGTGATTCATTTATATCGTGGCTGGCTCAGGGAATGAACTTTTGTGTTCCATAGAAAATTCTTGTGTAAAGTAGTGTAATAAATTCATCTTGGTTTTTATTTTGGTAAATATAATGTACAGTCACGAGCTGATGGGATGGAGACACGAGCTCACTCATCATGGGGTAGTTTCTACCTGACGAGTTATGGAGGGGGGGGGGGAGAAGTGAGAGAGAGAGAGAGGAAGAGATGGGGGGGATTTTGTGTAGGGGCTGGTGGAGTGTCGCCACTTCTGACTGATATAGAACTATCGCACCATCCACTGAAAGTTTCATTCGAAGCATTCACTGGTGAGACGGAGAGACGGGAAGGAGGAATGATGGTGGTTGGAGATGACTGTATGAACAACATGAGTGAAGATATGGCAGGATGAATTGAATTAGTTGAGTATACGAGTTGGACAGACATAGGGATACGTAAAAACTGATTAATGTTTTCCAGTTGGGTATATAACTGATATTATTTCGCCACACTAAACTCACCATTGTGAACTGTGTGATAGTTAGCTTAAAAGTATCAAGTAATTACAATCAGTCAAATCTGTACTCAGTAGCTTTCTAAGTTATGTAAAAACTGACCTTTTAAGATCTTTCGGGAAGCAGAAAAATGATAAATCCTTATTCCACTTAGAGTTGTTGGAAAAGTTTATTGCTGAGCACCCAGTTTCAGCTTTAAAATCAACTTCAGCTAACCATAAGAATGAAAAAACTCCCACCGCTCCTACGTAGTGGTACAGCAGAGCAAATTGTTAGTGATTCCCCGTCGCCGCTAGGTGGCTCTGCTGTACCACTACGACTGAAACTCCCATAAGAATGGTCTATCCTTCTCCCATTACTAGAATCCTTGGTGCAAGGTCCCCATCATCACCTCGGTTGTTCACGTGACTCACCCGACCTCACAGATGCCATATAGTTAACATAAATACCTCATAATTACATCATTTCACAATATATCCAGGTTTATGTACACAAAACAATAAAAGCTATAAAAAGAATTAATCATCTGGAACTACCTCTACAATGTTGCCAACTGAGCATGGAACATGAAGGTCGCAGGTCTTGTAGGCTATATATTCACTTATAAAGGTATTTATTTTCCTCTGAGCAAATGACGTGGATGTGATGGAAAATATTGTGACCATTCCTCCTATAAACTGTGCCACACACACACACAACCCATTCCATGAGTACTCTACGAAATTTCCCCGTCCTGGCCTACATACACACACACACACAGGCACTTTCATACACGCCTCCTGTCTCCCTGTAGGGGGTATTACAACTATTAATTTGATATATTAATATATATTTCTACTCAAATTGCTGTAATGGTAAAAAATCATAATTAAAACAAGGTTATAGAGTTGATGTTTTATTACGCAAATCTGAAACTGGAAGAGTACAGACACACATTGTCATAAGAAGTTTTTATAGTGCCCATGTGAGATCCTATTCGGATAGGCTATCAAATACATCTTGTTAAACATATCACACTTGCAGCAAACATAACTATCCAGCACTGGTTTTAGTAGGTGAACTACCATGTAGACTTAAAAAGAACACTTGTTCAAGGAACGACTGGGTCAGATTCTGGGGGATGTCCAAAACAGATCTGATGGGCACTTAACTTTGTGATGTTAGGAACTGGTCATATCATACTCACAGATGCGACTGTTCTCTCTATATAGAACACTCAAAATAACAAAACAAATTTGACCTTTTCTAATAGAGCATGTTGGACAGTACATAATGAACAAAGTATAATACTGTATTATTGTCACATGTGAATGGGAGGGCAATGATGGCACCAAACGTACACAAACATATTGAGAATCCAAAGATTTAACTTAAACCAAAATGGAATGCCAAGAGTCATTGCAATTTTTCTTTAAGTGGGACTATAGGTGAAAACTTAGGCCAGCCTGACACCCTTCCCCTCTACCAAGATAAAAGTTTAGGTGATAAAGCATAAAAGTGATAAGAAAAGAAGAAGAGAGAAGAGAAGAGTAGAGAAGCTGTATATAAATCAAAACTCAGTAATGTAAATATTGTGAGTATTTTGTCCAAGTTCAGTTCTGCTTGAGGCTCGCTAAATGCTGTACAAGTGTCACTTGGTCTAATTTAGCTCACCATAATTATTTTCAACTATGGTACTGTATTACAAGTAGTACATCCTTAGATGCACTTGTAAGGTGGAGGCCAATCACTGTGTTCTAGCTCAAGCAGAACTGCAGTAAAGTTAATTTGTTAACCTTAGAAATATTTGTACAATCTGTGGAAGTTTTTAACTCCCATGTAAATGAAGCAAAGCCACTTCCTCCTTAACAGATTATTTCAGTGATTCTGTATCTTACAAAAAAAATATTTATAAATAAAAATTTGGATCTGAGCAACAGGTGTGAGACTCTGGTGCACTCCTCACCTTGTATCATTAACCAGTAAGTCTGTAACTGCTGTGGATGTTTCTGGAGAAGTACTTTAAATAATATGACAAACATCTACATTGAAACAGCCATTTAATTATTATTACAGTAATGTATCCTTCCATATATATATTACATTTTCTCACTAGCACCTACATATGGCACAGTACATTTCCCTCCAGTTTGAGTTGAAAAAGCAGGAAATGTTACAGGATGATGGATATTTAAGGTCCCTGTGACACTCTACTGAATCAAAGTCACATTTGTATTAATTCCAAAGAGCCAAGTAGGGATACATGCATTTTCTATTGCTAGTCAACATCCACTACCATCCTTTGCATGACTGACTTAACAAGAGAGTGTAACTAGGGGGGCCTTAAATAAGATTGACTGTTTATGACACTTCTTGAGATATTTACTCTATTGCTTGAAATATTTAGTGCTACCCATTTAGACTGTTATCATTAGTTAGTATCAATACAGTTATTATATATAGGTGCATTCATGTGTGAAAATGGCAACATACAGTATATTGCCATCCTTGCACTCCACACTGTCAGGCCAAGCTCAGCACAGAACACTGTTATAGGTCATAACAACTCTGTGTATTAAGGCCATAGTAGCAATTATTCAGTCTTATTAATTATAGCTAGTGGTCAACATATCACTTGGCAGGATTGGCAAAGTACAGGACAGTACAGTACAGTATTGGTATTTATATGTATTAGGCTTAAGGCAATGCATATCAATCACAGCATTTGCTTTATGTCAAAGTAGAGGGAAGGATACTGATTTAACTTTAACAAATCATGTTTCAAGAATGCCAATAAAATCCTTCCAGATTTATTATATAGGAACATTCTGGAGGGATTGAAAAATTAATTTGTATACTAATATATTATCATGGAAATATGAGAGCACAGCAAGCCAGCCAGTCAATGTGTGTGTGCATATTCACTATAATGGGTGTCAACGATGATGAACCTATGAATCTTGTATGTTGCCTTAGAATGATGGAGTGCACCAGATGCAGGATACCTCGCTCTTGGGGAGTGTAGCACAGTAGGCTACAGTTTATCTGAAACTCAACTAGCAGAACAATGCTCATTGTTACCAGTTATATTCTTACTCCAGCAACAACACTAAGGATGGTTCACTCAACTAGTTGAAGCTGAATCATTTGTTGGTGTGCCAGGAAATGGTGTATGTAAAGTGTAATGCATGAAAATTGCATAAATGAAGAGATGTGTGATTTTCTTTGATATTTCATATTAAATCATACACCAACTGTGTCCATACAATCTTCATGCAATATATTCAGCAAAGCCCATTTCTAGGCATACCAACACATATGTATACTGTACTGTACTTGTAAGTTGAACCATCAAGGTGAAGGTGTGAGACTAAGAATATGTATGTACATCACAACAGTGTTGTGGTGAGTCGTGCCTTTGGTGATGCATGTGGACATCACGTGTGACTCTGCTACGCTCCTCGTGGGAGTAATGTGTTGTCAGCAGATAGGACGCTCTAATTCCTAAGAAATGTACCACAAACTAGACCACCTGAACTGTGGCAGTTTGATACTTGGGACAGTTTGGAGGAATCATTTGTCACCACTCAGCTGACAGCATTATACCCCCTTAATTTTTTGTGATTAAGGTGTAGGGGAAAAACTAGCTTCATTTTGATTAGCAAATACAGTGTTATGTCTTGGACATTAAAGGAGAGTACATATACATACATCAACTGTACAGTATTAGATGCATAAAGAGACCAGTGGGGATCTCTTTGTTGTCTACAGTTAACACACACAAGCAGCGGCTACCAGGCTGGAATATGTTAGAACGGTCCAAAGCGGCATCACATTGCCTCACCACTTCAAAGATTGGCACAAAATAAATATCACAGAACACAAATACAAAAAACTTCTAATAACTGTCTTGAATCCTACACTTTACACAGGGAACCATGTGAGCAGTTGTTGACCAGGTTAGGTTAGAGTCACTACTAACTACTACGTGTCTAAACAATTGGGGGGGCCAAGGATGCACTGATGGGGTAACTAAGAATATAAAAACTCTAATAAATATATATATAACATGACTATAGTGTCTGATAATACAAATGGATGATGGGTCAGGGGAATCAGCTGTAGCATGGTGAACTTTCTTTTTTAACAGCTACAAAAATTTACAGTGTAAATTCAATTCAGTTTGTAGTATTCATCAGTTCTTTTTAAGATCTGATAAATCAACAGTAAATTTTACTTTCATATCTCCAGATAAACAGTTCCAGTAAGTATTATCTTCATATTATTAAAATTTTATAGCCCAACTTATATTGCAATTTATTAATGAAATGGAGAGCGACTAGGTACATTTAAATTGTTCTAATTAAATTAATATAAGCATAAAGAAATGCATTCGAAGAATGAATACAAGTTATTTCCTAAATAAAAGATTTAGAAATATACATGAATACTAAGATTAATGTTTGTACAATAATTATATTACAGTATATCTTTTACTAAGAATAACATACAAAATCCCAAAAATAAATATTAAGTGACATAAGAACAATATTGCAGATCAAATAAAGTTATAAAACAGAAGGTTGGGCTTGACCTTACCTATGAAGTCTTGAAATAACCATTAACTATAACAGACAATTACTTACTGATCATGGTTTTCTAACCTGACCTTGGGTGAAGAGAAGGTAAGTATGGAAAAGTATAAAGGACATGAATTCAGATATAATAATTGTAGCCTCATGAAAACTGTGAATTGAAGCCAACTTGGGGGGAATAATGTCTTGCATTTCATTTACAATTATTACTTTTCATATGTAAGCCCAGTGGCTACTTTAAGATCTGGCAAGGAACCATGCAGTGGTCATCAGGATACAGAATCCCTTGGGTTAGTGAAGATCTGACATAACATTTAGTCTGCTGCATCAATCTGTGCATTGATACACAGGTATCTTGAAAATCACTGATCTGGTCCATAATGAACTCAAGTTAACCTCTGCTGCATGAAACATAAACTCTGCACTAGACCTAGGATGGCACAAGAGACTGAACACTGGTAACTGTGGGCAGCATAAGCAGGAACAGTGGCTGATCTCTTCCTAAAGTACTCAACATTTACAAACAGCACAAACAGCCACAGAGCAGCAACACTATAATGATATGACTCAACATGGCTGCTTGTGCAGCCCACTTAACTCTTGCACAGCTGCTCATCACTAGTTCATGGATACGGCAAGTATTGTATTTCAAAAGCTTAAGAAATATTAACGACAAAGATTACTCATTAAAGACGAATAAATTTTCTTATAAGTAACACATTGTGTTGGTATTCTTATTACACTCTAAGGTGCAACACTAATCACTTAAATGATAAGGTATAACCACCAGTTTGCTTTACAATAAAATGTATTTCTTATGTTTATCAGCATATTGAGACACACTAGGAAGTTTTAGTCAAGCAGTGAGTTACAGCGTCTCTGACACACATTGTACTCAATACTTGCACAATACCACACTTGCTGTGCTACACACCTGCAAAGTGCCACCCCTGCTGTACTCTATTTCAATATGCATTATCAGCACTGTGTCACACCTGCTGGTAACGACACATGTGCCATCATCTAGCAAGCTTGACAATGTGGTTGCCACTAGATGGTCTCGTGTCTGCTGTGTTGACTGAGAGACTGGCACCAGCCTGGCAGGAACACACTCTAGTTGCCTCATAGGAGCGTAGTGGACCAAGTAGTGGTACGTGAACAGAACTCTTTCATCTGTTCGGCACTTTTTTCAGGAACCTATAATGTGTATGCACACATGTGTATATGTGAATACTAGTTCAACCATATGTATATATATGCATGCATATATATGCATACAGAAAAGTATGCATAAATGCATTAACATAAATATTTATTACCTAGATATATATAAATAGAGAAATTGAATTACAGAAGTGTAGTCTAGTCTATCATAATATTTTCCCAGGAACTTATCATTGGCTGTTGGTCGCTCCAGAGGCAACTGTAAGATGTGATGAAGCCAAATACAGTACTGTACAGTAATATGATTATTGTACAATGCACTTTTGTCTTTCTTGCAGAGCTGTGTGGAATTCTCTTACCTTTACTTCTACAGTAACTAAGAGCACCTTGGGAGTTCTCCCTTTTAGTTTCTGTAGGTAAATAGTGGAATCAGCCGTTACTGTTTCTCCACTATTTCACACATATGGTACCGTACCACTTGGTTCATGGCTAGTAAGTCCATAATTAACTAGGTAGCTGCTGATTTCACTATGCAGATTCTTCACAGTGTCTGATTTCAATTTAGACCTGCAGTCACACAAACACACACAAAAACTTGTGTTCGAGCAGCAGGGAATTAGGGCAAATGAGCTGGTCTAGACTCTTCCCCTATTACTGTATATATGCATATTGTATTACCATGCACAAAGGTCAGTTCTGTTATGTTACTGCCACTTTCACTAAGGAGAGTCATCAATCCATTATTACCTCATTAGTTTTTCTAATATTCTATTTGTTTCTAAATTTTTTTTTCTCTCTCTCTCTCTCTCTTACCATGCAAGATCTATACCAACAGATCTGTAATATTTCATCATAATATCACTCATAGTAACAATAAATATACGTGCTTGATTGTTGTCTCCGTTGACTGTACATTTCAATTGATAATTTAATAAAGTAGAAGCAGCATATATCCACCTCATAACACATACCTATTCCTTTTCACGGTGCATAATGGAGCATTACTCTGGTGCTATAGAGTTACAAACTTTCTCTATGACTTCTTTCCAGATCAGTTTAAGGTTGGATGGCTGGGTGAGTGGGTGGGGGAGGAGGAGGTTGCGTGGGACTGGACTTGGCCATCATACGGACGGTGTTCTTTAGTGCCTGCCTCTTGTTGCAGAACCAGATCCTCACCACCTCTCGCTCATACCCCAGTTGCTCTGCTAGGGCTGTAATCTCGGCACCTGAAAGAGAAAAAGAAAATTAGGAATATATCACATCATACCCACATTGGGTCAATAGTATATTATATTAAGATTAAACAATACCTACAGATAAAACACCCCTCCATTACAGTAGATTAAAATTTTGTGTTACGGGAATCTTAAAGAAATAAGGAGCAAGGGTTATAAATCTCCTTTTACCACAGAACTGTATACAGTATTTCATAAGAATCATCACACAGTACAGTACTGTATATCAGACAGCTCAACTTCTATCTCAACTCCAAGTCAAAGCTTAGATGAGAATATCAGTATCAACAAGGTAATAAGGCATCTGGGGTACAGGCGAAGTATACATGGTCAGTGAACGGCTCAAACAGGAGTGAGGGGAGCAAGGGAGGGTTGTTATAACAATGGTGATAACATGACTAAGGGTGGGATGGCAACTTCAGCTGAAAAGAGGCAAAGAGGTAAGATGCATATAAATTACTAAAATTCCCAGTCATTGTATGTATGTAATATACAGTCGGCCTCATGAATTGGTATACACCACTGTGTCATCAAGGTTTGGTAACAACTTGAAAATTCAGTACATTAATTTCCTAACACAAAACTTTACTAGTAATGTTATTTGGCTAATACTTGAATCAGTCAGCAGAACAATTCCTAGAATAGGTGCAGTGGAGATGAGTTACCTGAGAGGAGCATGTGGCCTGGCAAGGTGGGATGGGGAAAGGAATGAAAATGTAGAGTATATGAGAGGTATGGTCTGAACGAGAAGGCAGTTGGTGCTGAATGTGAGGTGATTGAGTGAAGCGAAGTACATTGAGGTGGTTTGGATATCTGGAGAGATTCAAGATGGAGAGTTCATAAAGAAGGTTTTCGAGAGTGAGGTGGAGGGAATGCTGAGAGAGGGAGAACTGGAGACACTTCTGCCATGGTCACCCACTTGGGGGGAGTTCCCAGAGGAAGCAAGCTATCAGAGCTATAGAGAGATAGATAGAAAGATAGAGAGATAGTATGGCTGAAATCCAGTGTGGGAAGAGTGGAATAACAGTTGAGCTATGAGGTACTTGTAGGTACAAAAGCCTCCAAGATCAAAGACTGTGCTATGGTTGAAACAATAGCTAAGCTCATGGATAGCGGAGGTAACAATGCATTTAGAATAAGGGTGGCACTGGTAAAGGGTGACAGGAAGTAGTAATTTGTCAACCAAGACATACCAGAGGGGTGGGTATTTCTCTCAAAGTGCGAATTGAGCACCTCAAGGGCCTGGGGTGTGAAACTAGTGCGCCTCTTCCTCTTCTTGGTGGGCTCTGAACCCATGAACTCAGTCAAGGTGTGCTGCCCATTCTTGTACCTGGAGAGAAACGAACTGCTAAGCATCAAGCTTCTGTAGTCATGAAGAAAACAAATACGAAAAGAATACAGAACAGTATTTATATTCTAAGAACAATTATATACAATATTTGGGATCAGAAAGAAATGCTACACAGTATATAAACTGTGGCCTTCAAGAGAAATTTTTTTATAAACCGTTTACTGTACAGTACAGTATTTAGATCACATAAAATATTTAAAACAAGAAAACAGATGCAAATACTTAATTAATAAAAGTTTTTAAATATATAGCAATTATGCAATACATATAAAGTTGAATTTTATACTTTGATGATAAAGTAATCATTGCTCACAATGGAATGAAATTTATAGTGATGTAATAATTACATATATTCAATAATTTTGTTAAAATAACATTTATGGAGTACTGAATACTAATTTTAGAAGCTAAAGAATTGTTGGCAAATTGGAGGAGGATGATGCCTTTAAACTGTGTCAAAAAATAAATTTCAGTACTGTACTGTACCTTAGTATTGGTGGCATAGTTTGGAGGCATCAGTAACATCCAGTTTATCAACAAAGTCATACCTCTTTAATGACACACACACACACACACACACAATGCATAAAGCCAAGATATGAAGCTGAAGTTAGGTTTGAACTTAAGCTTGCTAGGTATATATATGTATACAGTATATGCATACATTTATAAAAAAAAAAAAAGTCTCTATAATCAGTCAAGAGTTTGCTTTACACTCTCAGTGGGATGCTATTACTCATTGCCAGTTCAACTCCAGCATCATTAATTTATCAAGCAGCACCACATGGATTCAGTCACTTGTTGGGATACCATTAGATTCCACAAATTCAGTAGAGCCAATGATTAATTCAAAACATACTTTACATAACTCATAATATCTTTCATATATACACTTAAATCTATTGCCTGCATGGCACCATACAAAGTTTTAGGCATCTTCACGCCCCAAGAGAATAAATGTACTGCACTTGTTATTGTATGGGTGTTGTGTTAACCCTGTTGGCACAATTGATTTTCAATGTACTATAATTATGTATATATCTAAACAATGAATACAAAATACACTCAGAGTGCAAGCCTACATTTATTTCCATAGAATACTTTGTCCACAATTAGGCCTACCAGGACCTCATAATCATAATTATAGTTCAAATGTACATTACCAGTATATGTGTATAAGACCCAGCAAACCTAACATGCCACTTTTGTGTGTACCTACAGTATAATCACACTGTTGTTTTTCTTCCATCTGTTTTGTACTAACTGTTTTTACTAATAACAAAAAAAATATGGTGTCAGCTGCCAAACAGTCAGATTTTGTCTGAATTACTGATACTCTGGATCATGCAAATTATGAGGGTATCGGGAAGCACAACTTGTGTATCAAGGTGGTCACGTACACCTGATCACAATTGTACCACATTAGTAGCATGGAGGGTCATTACCACTCTTAACAGCTGCCTTAATTGTTCAGAATTTATCTCTTGAAAGTTCAAATTTTAATATAAATGTAAGATGAAATATTGCTGAGAGTGCATCAAGCTGCATGACATGAAATACAGTATGAAATAAACGGCAGTGCAATAAACAATTAAATATCCAGTGTCATCATAAAGCAAACACTGCTGCACTCTGCATATTCAGAGGAGTTATGCAGACATGAATATTCAACACAATATTTTTATTATAAATTGTAGGCATTCTACGTATAATATCTTGAGACTTGTAAATTGCTAATTGACTGGGGAAATTTATAAGTTGGTGTTTATATGATCATGCTGCCTTCTTAACTCTGGGAACTATTCTGATAAACGTTATGCCATAAGTCTCAAGGGATGAGATAACTATTTCACTGGAAATTTTATCAACAGCGCATATTTTTGTCAACAGTTAGATTAACTGTAATGGTTTATTTACTGATCAAGGAGTAACAGCTAGTATTGATATGTGGAATACAGATACAATTCAAGTTTGTTAGATACACATCATTCAAAGAAGCAGAAGTGCTGTACTGTACTGTACAGTTTCCAATTCAAAAGTTAATTATGTTAACAAAATATCACTTGTAATGACAAACTGATGGCAGTACATGGCATAATGTTTTAACAAGGCTTTATCACAGGTACTGTGTATGTAACCCATGATTGTAAGAAGTAATTAAGCATTTAGAGTTTAGTTCAGAACTGAACAGTGTCCATTGGTCGCTGCTAAGTACTCAGAAGTATGGGTACCTCATTTCTGATATTCTTTCATTTTAAGTTGTGAGTACTCAACACATACATACATACATACACAAACACACATTGAACAACAGAGTGCCTTAAGGTCATGTATAAATGCCCTGTGCAGCAGGTGTGACAGCCCTAAATATATCACTGTATTCCGTTCTATTGATTCCTACATCCAACTTGTGATATTATGTACTTTGCTCATTTTTTCCAGTTATGTTTATATCCAACAGTCGATTTCTTTAAGTTGCCTTGCAACTCCCCTACTAGTGGCCGCTAACTTTCCTTCCCATGAAGCTTAGTATGTAGCAGTGGGTATGGCAGCTGCTGGCCAGGAAGTACAAGCATCCCTGAGGACCATAATAGCATAACCAGAGTGGCGAGTGGTTTACCTGTCCTCTGCTTCCTGCATCCATCGCTCTAGAACAGGCTTGATCTTTTGAGCACTTTTTGGCGTGATGTCTAGTTTTTCAAACCTAAAACGAGAAAACAGAGCTCGTCAATTTCTTGGAATAGCTTCGATTCTTTCTCAGCTAATCTAAATTAGAAGAGCTTTGTGATATAGCATCACTTACTCTACTGGCCACTGTCTACAAGAATTTTTGGTTAGTTGCAGTTATGCATGTGGGCTATCAGCAACGGAGGGTGAAGCATTATTGTCAGGTGAAAGGGTCTTGAACACGGTAACGTAATAAGACCACCACCCATTAGTAGCCCAAGTCTTTGTCATGTTGACGTGAGGACGTATAAGGCTTCCCAGCTCGCCACCCTAGTCAAAGCTCCCTCAGCTTGAAAATCTTCGGATTTTTTTTTCATATTTTTTTGTTTATCTTCAGTCACAGGACATATTATGGCCTTGCACATAAACACCGAAGAGGAACATGCGACTGTCGGTTTGGTTGAGGAACTAAAGACAGGACATCAGAGAGAGTATGTTAGTAATATGAGCTTTAGCATATTAGTACTGGAGACACATGAACAACATATAAAATTCAAATCCAAACCAGAAGCAACTTGAATTTAGTGGAGTCCCAGTGACTAGGGTAGCAAGAGCTGCACCCTCCGCACCAAAACACACAATGGTTTGATATTCAGCTACTTGCAACAATCAACAGCAACAGCAAGCTGGTATGCAATACAACCTGGCAAAAGTTGTTTTTCTTAGCTTATCTGTGACTTCATAGAGTCCATCTGAGTGACTGCATAAACTTTTTCTTTATGCACACTATTTGTCACCCTAATCTTTAATAATATTCTGAGAGCTACTGACTGACCCAACATAATTATCTTTAAGGAAAAGTTTACTGTCCAACATGCTGAGTCATGGTATTTCTAGAGAGTCCATCAATTAAACTCATCCATTTTCTTGTGTGTTTCGGTTTTACACTTAGATTCTGAGCCCAGGAAGGAAATGTAAGAAAATGTAATCCATGCATGAAATTATAATGATATTACAATTTTAAGTTTAGGTCAATCATGACATAATGAAAATATAAGCCTCAACTACTACAGAAATATACAACAATGAATATTAAAAAGAAGAAGAATACATACAAAGAAGCAATTACTGTACTCTTGTACTGCTACAACCAAGAGTTTTAAATAGAACTATAACTGAACCACATGAAACACACAAACTATTAACAAAATGAGCAGTGCAAAACATGACAAAAAATTTATATCACTTGAAAAGTAGAGGAGGAAGAAAGAAAAAATTCATACATGAAAAACTGACTTGTAAGACAAACTTTTGAACTACAACATAGCATGCAACATATCAGATACTGTATATGGCGTTCAACACATGAATGACCTTCCCACCACAGCAACTGCTGGAGGAAGTCAAGTGGTCACGGCAGATGATGAGAAAGGTCAGGGTGCATGGATGGAGTGCAAGGAGGTCAGGATGTGTGTGTGTGCTGGAGGAGGAAGAGGAGAAGGAGGATGCAAGGTTGGGAGGTTGAAGAGTGATAAAGTGAGGCAAGTTGAAGACGAGGAAGAAATAGGAGAGATGTAAGATTTAGGAGTGATTTGAAGTGAGTGTGGAATTTGGTAAAGCTAGAATGGGTGAGATAGGTAGAAAGGTGGTTCAGTGGGACAAAGGTGTGGATGGTTGGTGGTGTTGGGGAAGGAAAGGACATACCTGCAGATGGCCGACTGGGAGTATGCAGGGCCCTCGGTGATACTGAGGGCCTGTCCAACCTGTGTTTGAGTCAGACCCATAGACAATCTGCGAATTTTGAAGGCTTTGGCAAACTCTTTGATCTCATCCAAGTTTACCCCATCCACTAAGTTGCCTGTGGACTGGCTGATGGTTGGCTGGTCTGTAAGGGAAGGGTGGCAAGGTATTGGTGCTCATGCAAAAGAGCAGCGAGAGATGCAAGGTACAGTACTGATATAATTTGAAGAAAGAAGAAAATAGTGAGGGTGGGGAGATGATAGCTATCTTACAGTAACCTTCTGGTCATCACCTCTTTTTACTGTTTTTCATTTAAAATTAAGTGTTTCAGTATATCAATGGAATATGTAATAATAATATCTAATGTGTTAAACAGTTCTAATGATGGGCAACTTTTTTGGAATGCATTACATATTAAGGGAGGAGATGTGTTGCTACCTCTTCTATATGCTACTGTACCACCCTAAAGAAAATTTATAAATACAGTAAGAAACACTTGATAAAGCAAACTCACTGTGGTTGTCAAGGAAATCTGGTGAGTACCGTGCTTGTGGTGGTGGAGGAGGGGCAGGGTAGTGGCCTCCAAGCCTGCTACCCAGGCCACCAACAGCATCTGTAAGTGAAAATATGTAATTTAATTAAACCATCTATGGCTGTGGTGCCAAATTAGAAGATGAAAAATATACAACTATCAGCCCAGACGTACATTGAGACGCACCGCATAGCAGGGAAGGGCTGATACAGGGCAGTGCAGGGCTGCCAGGGCAGTGCAGCTCAGGGCAGCATAGGTGTGGTGAGCACTTTGAGGGGCAGTCTGTCATGGTGTATAGTATACTCAGGTCAAGGTGAACTGGCAATATCATTTTGTTATCAATTCTGAATTGAACTCAAATATTGAAATGTAACAATTACTACTACTGTATACTGTATTATGGCATCAACAAAGAGATGTCAGTTTGGAGAAAGTATGGTATTGTTACACTCCAAGTAATTGCATTAATATCCAACTTTCCTGAATGCAAAATTATTTCAGACTAGACTATGCAGATAGCAATTTGTAGATACATGTATGTAAAGTATGGTAGAGTGAAATTTAGAGGAGACTTAGGCCTAATGGGCCATTGCTGACAAGACACACAAATGTGTGAAGAAGGTCAATGTTTTCTCTTTGCATTGTACCAATATTTCTTTTTTCCACCATACAGTATTATAGAATCCTTGACTGTTCTCAGGTGTATAAATACCAACAAAGGCATGTGCCTGATCTGTACTGCCCAGTGTCCCTATGTGCGGGTTTGATATAACATAATACAGGTACTGTTCACATTCTGCAGGACCATGGTATGGGTCATATTCAAGAACACTCAAGGTGTATACGATGGCTTGGTACCGGTACGATGGCTCTGTTGTTTGTCTATGGAGCTGTCTTACCAGTACAGTACTACACCATTGTCAACACCGCGAATGTTCTTGCATATGGCCCTATGTATCACTTGCATCTCATTGTGTGCCTTAGGGTTACCCGTCCTCCTTGTCACAAGTAACAACTTTTGTATTCCCAACTTACCACTAATTGACTAGTTTATCATGGTGTAACTAAATTATCAAGCTCAACAACAGAATTTACCTCTTATCTATTAGCATTAGGATGATGGAATGTGGGGCTTTAAAATAGTGAACTTTTGAAGATGCTGTCACAAATTCCATATAGGCTACAGTACTGTAATATAGTACATGTATATTTGTACAATATCTCTCAAATCAAAACTAAAGTTTATAATGCACTCTAGAAGACAATGGTATGTATGAATCAAACTTCGACTCTAGTTTCAATAAAAAAACAATTAGTTCTAGTTAGCTTCTGCCCCATCTTAATAAGGGTACAGTACCACTGTTTCGTGGTTGGATGTTGTCAACACCTTCACACGGACCACTTATTCGTGACCATCACAGGCAGTTCCATCATGGCTATCAGTAATGTGGCTTGTGTCATCACATGGCTTTTCAAACAATGGTTAACAGTGGCGAGCCGGGTAAAATACTAAAATGGACCTGGTCACCATTTTCTTTCTTACTGCCACAGAAATATGGCTCTAGTGCGGGCTTCCATAGAAACACTTGTATTTCATTTCTCGCCACGAAACAGTGGCAGCCACCGGCCACTAAAAAGTGGCTTGTGTGCGGGAAGCCTAATATTTGGAAGAGCTGAACCAACAGCTGTGATTGGGAAAAGCGTCACAAGGAAGAAAATCAAGTTACAAATGACGAAAGGGACGAAAAATGATTCCATAGAAGTGAGAAGATACTCAAATGTGAAGGGGAAAATGAGAAGAGAACCAGATGTGAAAGGAGAAAAAATGTCAACTTACCTGTGACGGGAGATGAGAGAGGCATTGGCATCTTAGGCTTGTCGTTGCACATAGTATTGTTGTTGTTATTAGTATTACTGTTGTTGTTGTTATTATTGTTGTTGTGGACGTGGTGAGCATGGAAGAGGGAGGGCGGGAGGCCTGCCAGACCCAGGAGAGGGTGAGGACCGGCCGGAGTGGTGGAGGCAGACGATGATGATGAAGAAGAATTTGTGGAGGTGGTGGCTGGCAGGGGTGAAGAGTTGGTGGAACCTGAAGGATATATACATACACACTCTTTGTTTTATACAATTACAATAAAAAATGGTTTATGGGTAGGCTATATAACCAATCATTTCACCACCACACATTTGCAGCACCTTTCTTTATCACAAGTACTTTCCCATCAATAGGTGTCCATTGGAGTAGTCTCTATAGTTTACTTTACCTTTGACAAAATTCTGTACACACATTTAGACATGGCTAATAACATTTGCAATTGCAAGGCATGATGACAGATAATCCTCACCAAAAAAAAGAAGGGTGCAGTATTCAAAATTATCACACAGTTCTTTTAATACTTCAGTAATCACAGTCGCAAAATAATTAAACAGTCATTATCATTACAGGTGTGGGAATTGACGACTTACCACACCACCTACTACTGTATATGCATGACGAGATTATTACTGACTAAAGTACAGGAGAAGGAAAATAGTGACTCTCCATCCCAGCTGTGTGACTGACTGACCTGCTGGGTGCTGGGGGTGTGGCTGGGGCTGATGGAGGTGGTGGAGGGGCACGAGGGGGTTGACGAGAGAAGAGCTGGTGATACCCCCCGCCTGGCCTAGGGGTATGGTCAGGATGGGCTGCACTGCAATGCCTGCAACACATACACCATCATCTTCAACTGTTCTACTATGTTTTATGCTGTATATTCAACACCCTAACACGTCCTATACTGTATATTCAACACCCTAACACGTCCTATACTGTATCTTTAACATCTCATCACTTTAATCCTTTATTATAATTATATATTTCTCAAGATCTCAACCCATTATATACCTTCAACATCACAGCCAACTACAAATGAGTATGAACTGCAATAGATAACAAATACTGGCTTCTTTCCTGTGTACAAATTTTTAAGCCATGCAGGTGACGTAACACTAGATTTTAATTCAGTTTGTATTCTGAGTATAAGTTATTAAATTTTTGCTCTATTCTGTATAATAATAATAATGCCCCATAAAATCTTTCTCCAATAGTATTATATTACTTGGACAGCCTTATGAATGTAAGCAAATAACGAGTGGTGGAGTGCCACGTACCTTGCGAGGTGGGAACCAAGAGTTGGGCCCCCTGGACCCCCTGGGTTACATGGCCGGAGGTGAGTACCATCTGGGGGACATTGGCAGCGTTGTTGGCCGCACCGCCATTGTTGATGTTGACAGGGGAGGGTGGTGCTGCCGCTGCTGTCGCCGCTGCTGCTGCAGTTGCCGCAGCTGCTGCGGCTGCAGCTGTATCAGAAAAATAAAATTATACTGACGAAATCTACAGACACAAGATATTATATACGATTTTCAGTACACCTATGAGGTCACTACTGTATATAACTTAATTTTGTCAGGAGCCGAACCTTGTGTTATGAAAATGGATATCTATAGCCTATATAGAGTATTCCAGCTGTGACGCAGAACAATGATTATCATTCAGAGGGAATTCCGTGTTCAGTGTACACTGTACTGTACTAAGGTGAATGAATCCTCATTATTGCGGCAAGAACACAATTAAATGTAATTACCCCTTCTTGTATGTATACGGTATACTTATACGAATTTCAAGAATACACCAGTTGTCATTGTTGCATACGAGAATAAGGGTAATCAATATATTATGTAATAGGCAGTCGCGTCTAGCTGCAAAAAATGCGTAATGAAATCATAGACGGTTTGTCATGCAAGAAGGGAACTAATAATTATGGTTCCTGGTGGAGGGCAGCCTGCAGCAGGGGAGACATGCAAGGGTTACCAGCCATCAGGGTCAGGGTCTGGCTTCGGCCCCGAGGATACACACAACCCAATACTAACTTTATATACAGGTGGTTCTCTTTTCATTATGGTAAAATGATTGACTATTATTAAAACTTTGTGAGTTTTATTCAAGCAACAAGGATCGAGTGTTTCAACACTTTCGAGCAGTATCAGTAACCACAATAGGTATTATCAAACGTATGCCAGTGTTACAGGAACGTTTGCACATTGCCACACTTTCCCTCCAAGTTCACCATACGGCGAAGACTGATTTCAAGGACGCAACCATCCTCAATGAGGAATTTAGTTCAGCAATGAACTCTGAGTATGCTTGTAGAAAGAAACCTGATAATCAGGTAGACTGCTAGGTGATGGCTGGAGTGTATATCCCTTAGAGTTTCGTTCCCGATCAAATATTTGGACATGAATAATTGGGGACACGAAGGCTTAAGTAACTATAGCCAGAGAAGCGCAATACAGCAGTTTTTCCGGACACACATATTCAGTACATGTACTAACAACCTCGCAAAAATAAACAAACATAATTAACACACTACTCTTATCGACCTAACTACTTGACAAACCAAATAACTTGAACAAACCACACTACTCTGACCAGACCCTGACAAACTCTGAGTGTTCAAATAATAATCTAGGTCCCGTCCCAGGAAGGCCAAGGTACTGTAGCCTATAGACGTGCATGGGCCCTCCTCCTCCTCCTCCTCCTCCTCCTCCTCCTCCGACAGAACGTAAAATTATGATTACCATTTATAAGAGCGATTTTCTCAATGGAAAATCCAATTACAGTTTACTGCCTGGATATACCACTATAATATATATAGTAGTAATAGTGATTATGTGTGCGTCTTGGCAGAGATTATATTTTACGTGTACTCAGCCGGTAATCATGGATGTACACGTGTAATTTGCATCGATTAACCACTGATATTCCGCTTAGCTGTCTCGTTATTCTCGCTGCTTGCAATTCTTCCTCTGATAATTTAGTTTTAGTCATGTCAGGCGTAGTTCAGTCAAGGAAAGGGAACCAGATGACTGGAGCAATAAATACAATGTTATAACTACGTAACAAAAACTGTCCAGTGGATGAGAACATCACAATGTGTTCTGTACCCACGAAGTTTGTGAAGACTTCAAGGAAATCTTAATGTGACATGAGGTAACCTGTCCTAGCCAAATCTGACTTAACCCAACACTACAAATACAGTCAAGACGTGTCTAGAGTTGTTATGATAAAAAAACCGGAGATTATTTCATGAATCAAACCCTGGAAAACTTAGCACAGAAAACCACTAATTTATCAGAGAACATTTTCAATGTTGCTATTGCAAGGTATACTATGGCAAGTTCCTATCCTTCTTGCTATAATAGGTAGGAGAGCGTTATAAATGTACAGTTTGTTAGATGTCATGTGCTGGTAACATTCTGATTTTGGTAATGTCTCAAAAGAGTGAAAAACCAAATGTACTACTGACCTGGATGTTGCTGTGCCAGGTGAGGGTGTAGGAGGGAGCTCACGCCGGGAACACCAAGCCCGCCCTGAAGGCCAGCCAGGGCAGCCATCTGTGTCTGAAGGCTCTGCTGCAGGTTGTGGAAGTTCTGCAGGTTGTGTAGGTTGTGGAGGTTGTGGAGGCCGTGGATGGCGTGGTGGAGGCTCGCCAGGCCCGCTCCTGGACTGGTGGCACCTCCGTGACTAGGGGCCATGGTGGGGGCAGGTGAGGCGGGGGTCGGAGGTGAGGGAGGTGGGGACACTCCTGCTGCTGTAAGGGTAAAGGACATTGGGGCACGTGAACTGGATGAATGGAGTGTATTTTGTGTGAATAATTATGAAGTGAAGAAGGTAAGATGTGATGAAGGTAAGGTAAGATACACGTGAGGTGTCAGACAGATGAAGCGTGAGGGAAGAAAGATGTGAGACAAAATATAATATTAGAATTGAAAAAGGTTCTATTACTGGACGGTATTGAAGGCGGGTCTTGAGGAGATACCTTATTGAACAGCTTAGTAACTATTTCCTTATCGTGGAAGAAAAAAAAAAACATACAAAGATACATCTAATATTACATCTTATACGTAGAGGAGTAGGCTACAGTATTGCTTGTGGTGATGTGGTCAGTACTTTTAGGTTTTTGGCCCCTATAGGAACCCATGTCACTTCTTCTATTGTCCCTCCTTTCCTTCTATTTTCTTCTATTTTCTTCCTTCCCTGCATCCCTGCCTTTGTATTCCTTCCACATATATGTCCTCCTCCTTCCTCCCTTCTTTTGACTCTCAGTGTTTTTCCCTCCTCACTATCTTTCCTCCCTTTCCCTGGTTCCTCCCACTTCCCCTTCCACCATAACCACCGTCTCATTCCCTCGTTAGGTTGCTCTTTCCTTCTTGTTCTTCCAATCTTATCATCCCCTTAATTCCTCACCCTAACACCGTCCCCTTTCTCCAGCTCTTTCTCTCCCTTGTACATCTTCCCTCCCCCCTCACCACCACCATCACCACCACCACCGTCTTTTCCTACTCTCTTTTGATTGTGCTTCCCTAACCACCACCACCACCAACACCACCACCATCACCTATACCTCCCTCCCTCCCTCAGTCAGCAGCAAGGACGCCCAGCCAATTATATAGCAGGGCGTAATGACCTTAATGTGGGCGATTATGATGATAATGATACTGGTAATGGGGAAGGTAGTGACGGTGACAGGTTGGTGGGTTGGTGTGCGGTCATGTGTTGCTGCAGTCCTGTTCACTTCGTTGGGTTGAGGTCATGTTCTTTACTCGTGTGTGTGTGTGTGTGTGTGTGTGTGTGTGTGTGTGTGTGTGTGTGTGTGTGTGTGTGTCCTTTTAAAAACAACTACACACAAACACAACTAAAACTTCCAATGATATTTCAGTACAATTTTGCAAACAATATATTACTACACAACGAGACAGGATACAATCTAAAGTCACGAATGAATAAACAGACTGTATATGTAAGTAAGTGACAAAAACCAGGTACATACACTCCCAGAGAAAGAACAAGAAAAGGACACACATACACACATTATATATAACAGGACCTGACACATAATACCCTCTTTAATGAAGGGGTTCGAGTTGTTGTCGGTGAAATATTAAGGTGGTAATTAATTCTTTTTTGTTACATTGGAGTGCCTTGATTCCTCCAATGTATGCTAGGAAACAGGACCAGAAGAGCAAAAATAATGGTGTTCTGTTGCTTGGAATAGTTTGGAGGATTCAGTTGCTCCAGATTTACGAACACAAAACTTCCCCCTTAAGAGGCTACGACTGATTCCTCTAAAAAACTGATACGTTGCGAAACAAATCCCATTTTGTCATTTAGTTATTTATTGCTCACCATCTCAATTGTATCATATTATAGTGTATCTCAATTATATATCCCATTATAGTGTGTCCTAATTGGATCATATTATAATGTAGAGCATAACACGTACGGTACTGAAATATATTTAAAACGAAAATAAAAAAAATAAATAAAAATAAAATAAAAATTAGCGTCATGGGGTGGGGCTAACGTCACCATGCATGTACGAGGCGATAAAGTGACGAACAACAAAGAATATGGCCGATAATGCACTCGCCTGCCGATACAAGCCTGACCCGAGTACATTTTAGGATCCGCCGGCATAATCCACTTCCCCGACCTGCTCTTCTCATCCACCTGTTCCATTACTGCATCGACACTCTGTTCTCTCTCTCTCTCTCTCTCTCTCTCTCTCTCTCTCTCTCTCTCTCTCTCTAGTCTAGTTCAAGCGCTAGGTGTGTGTGTGTGTGTGTGTGTGTGTGTGTGTGTGTGTGTGTGTGTGTGTGTGTGTGTGTGTGTGTGTGTGTAAAAGGTACTCACGCACTTATTCTACCTCTGTCAAAAAATGTATAACCTTACTTATCTAAATACATACTTTTAACTCTTACTCTGAAAATGTCGTTCTCACATCTTCTCACCTCCTAAAATTATCTGAAAACATGGTCTTTTCTCAATATATTTAGCCTCTTTATGTAAATCTATAGACCAAATCTAGCCTCTCCGTTTGATCTAGCCATGCACTTCACTGAAAACATAGCCTCTTTTCCAAAAATTATAGTCCCTCTTCCAAAACCCTATAGCTCCCTCCATTATATCTACCCCCTTCTCTGTAAGTATAACCCCTTTACGTATAGTAAAATTTAGTCCCTTCTCTAAATATCTAGCCCCCTCTATGTAAATCTAGCCGCTCTCCCTGAAGCTCAACCACTCTCAACCATTTCCCCTCCCTGAAAATCTAGCTCTCCCATCCACTTCCCTCACTACACATGTTTTTATCCAGCATCCCCACTCCAAGCCCCTCGAAATTATCCTGTTTAATCCATTCCCCTGTCCACGCCTATGGATTTAACCTCTACGGCGCATTCAGTCTCAGTACGGCCGTATTTAATATATATTTTTTATTTTTCTACCTTTTTTATGTATATTTTTTGTTCAACGTTATGTTAAAGACTATAGTATCGTCCCGCTTCCTACGCACGAAGGGATTTAAAACATGACTGATTTGTTTCTTCACCACCCATGCATTCAAATGGACATAAACATACAGACACAAAACATCAAACTATGTCCACACCTAAATTGACACATGCATAAACACACACTAATAACACATGAACCCAGAGAACCCTGCCTGATCCCCTTCCCAATCACACCTTGATAATGGATTTTCTTCAACCCGTCCCGACCCAACTTAACTCGATTATAATTTCCCCAATCCAACTTAATCATATTTTTTCCCTTCCCCAATCCAACTTAATTCAATTCTTCCCCTTCCCCAATCCAACTTAATCCAATTCTTCCCCTTCCCCAATCCAACTTAATCTAATTCTGCACCTTCCCCAATCCAACTTAATTCAATTCTTCCCCTTCCCCAATCCAACTTAATCTAATTTTTCACCTTCCCCAATCCAACTTAATCCAATTCTTCCCCTTCCTTAATATCACTTACCCTCTCCTCCCTAACTAACCCCATAATATCCCACCACCCCTCCTTAACCATCTTCCCCATCCCTCCCCTCACCTCTCCAACTTAGCCCAACTCAACCTAACTCTTCATAAGCCTACCCATGCAACCAATCCGTACCTTCTTCTCCCCAATCCAAACACTCTCATCTCTTTCTTATTAACTAACTCTACCCTATCCTATTGAACACAAACTTCTCCAACCCTTCTTTTAATTCTTTCTCTCTTCCCCATCCCAATGCCCCCCATCCCCCTCTTCTCCTCAACTCAACCATCACCAACCAACCTTCTCTAACCCACCCACCCTCTCTCCTCCTCAACTCGACCACCACCAACCATCCCTCTTCAACCCTACGCGACCATCCCCTCCCTGACCACCACCAGCCAGGTATCCTTAGTGTATATATTATAGTATGTATATTATTAGGGTATATAGGAAGGCCCTATAAAGGTTACTTTGACTGCTTCCGACGCGATCCAGTGCCGGGTAATTTGTTGACATGGAGAGGTGTTTATACCGCGGCTGCTCCTAATTATTTCCCCATCACACGTGTTACTGGGACACACACACACGCACACGCACACGCACGCACACGCACACACACACACACACACACACACACACACACACACACACACACAGTATATAATTTCTTCCCATTTTAAATGAGCGTTTAATTCAATATATCAAAATTTGTACTTTCTTTCAGCTTATTTTTACTCCTATTTTTGTAGGTCTGTGGTAATACAACGGCACATTTAATTCCTTATCTAATCTAATGTATTCTTCGCTACATCTTTTATTTTCTGTTTTTATTTATTTTTTATTTTTTTTGTTGGTAGTTTTAATGCTGGTGGGTTGCAAAGTAGCAGCAGCCAGCCTCTTTAGTATGATAATTACGTAGGTCATTAGACGCTTAAATCGGGGGCGAACGTCGTGTTGCCCAGTTTCGCGGCACAAGAATGTTCAGAGGCCCCCGTGTTATGCATGTTAAATAACACCGCTTTGCATACTTAACTAATTAACATGGCCACTCCTAGCTGTAGTAAATCATATGCAAATACGCGATGGTGAGCAAGTCGGGTTATGTGCATCTGTTTACCGTGTACATAGGTGTGTGTGAGAGAGAGAGAGAGAGAGAGAGAGAGAGAGAGAGAGAGAGAGAGAGAGAGAGAGAGAGAGAGAGAGAGAGAGAGAGAGAGAGAGAGAGAGAGAGAGAGAGAGAGAGAGAGAGAGATATATATATATATATATATATATATATATATATATATATATATATATATATATATATATATATATATATATATATATATATATATATATATATATATATATATATATATACTATACGCTGTGAGGCATGTAAGTATATGTATTGTTAAGGTGTGACATATCTTCACTATGTCACATCGTCATTATGTTTTAGTAGTGTCAAGTACAAAGTATGTATGCATACGTAGTGGGTCTGTGTGCCTATGTGTTTGTGTGTGTATTATGTATGCGCGCGTGTGTGTGTGTGTGTGTGCGCGCAGACAAGGGAGCCGCCACAAGACAAGTGCTCATGTCCGCTGATGTTTACATATTCTTATATACAATTTATAGATGGTGACTCTGTGTGTGTGTTTATGTGTGTGTGTCTCCGTGTGTGGGGGGGGACAAAACTATGTCTGTGTCTGTGTGTGTGGGAGTGGGGACAAAACTATGTCTGTGTCTGTGTGTGTGGGAGGGGGGACAAAACTATGTGTGTGTGTGTGTGTGTGTGCACCACAAAATAAAGTAAAAACGTACACATAAAGTAAGATATAGTTAGCTCCTCATTTATCACTGGAAGATATTATAGTAACAGGTAACAACTCCAGGTGCTGTGTTACATTACAGGTCATAAGTTATATTCCGAGTGTCGAGAAGGTCAGGTCAGGTCACACGTCAGGTCAGTTTAATTAAAGGGGAAGCTACAGTGTTGGTAAATCTGGAGCAACTGATTCCCCCAAACTATTCCAAGTAACAGGCCACCATTATTTTTTGTTAATCTGGTCTTGTTTCCTGGCATATACTTTGGAGGAATCAAGGTGCTCCAATTGTACCAGAAGGGTGTGTGTGTCTTTTGTCTCAGCGTGAAGGCAGGCAGCCACACAAATAATTAGAAGGCAAAAAAGACCACAGCAAAGGCCTCATATTCGAAGGGACGACAGGTTATAATAATTCAAAAAGGTGAGAGAATTATGGAAGGGAGGATGAAAAAACAAAAAACAAAGTCCTCATACTAGAAGGGACGGTAAGTTATCATAATTTAAAAAGATGAGAGAAGTATGGAAGGGAAGATAAAAAAAACTAAAGGCCTCATACTAGAAGGGACGGCAAGTTATCATACTGGTAATTAAAGAAGAAGAGAGAAATATGGAAGGGAAGATAAAAAAAACTTAAGTCCTCATACTAGAAGGGACGGCAAGGTATCATAAGTTAAAAAGATGAGAAAAGCATGGAAAAGAGGATGAAAAAACCAACAACTAAAAGAATGGTTTATAATACCTTTTCTGTAATAACATAGAGGGTGCTGTCCGCTCTCCTCCTCCGTGTCACTACCATACTTGGCCAGACTTGTGGGCACTGTAAGGACACGAGGCACAGCGAGGTGTCAATATGGTTGGTTTTTATACATGGACCCAAATCAAACACATTAATGAAAGGGCAGTAGTATATAGGGAGGGAGATAGGGTGAAGCACAAACATGTAAAAATATATGATAAAATAAATAATGTATATACACACTGTAATGGAAATCACGCTAAAATAAACACATTAATAAAAGGGAGGGAGGAAGCACAAACAACAAACCAATAAAAACAATATAAAACAACAACTGATAAATAGGTTATATATATTATTATGCACTGTAAGGGAAATCAATCATATTTTTGTTAAGGATAGAGAGGAAAAGAGAACGAAAACTTCATTTATATATCAACAAAAACATATTATTATTATTTAAGGAATAGAAGGAGAGAGAGAGTGTGTGTCTGTGTCTGTGTGTGTGTGTGTGTGTGTGTGTGTGTGTGTGTGTGTGTGTGTGTGTGTGTGTGTGTGTGTGTGTGTGTGCGAGTGAGTGAGTGAGTGAGTGAGTGAGTGTGTGTGTGTGTGTGTGTGTGTGTGTGTGTGTGTGTGTGTGTGTGTGTGTGTGTGTGTGTGTGTGTGTGTGTGTGTGTGTGTGTGTGTGTGTGTGTGTGTGTGTGTGTGTGTGTGTGTGTGTTTGTACGTAGTTTAATGCAGGGAAATAAAAAAACTGTCAACATACCTATACAGGAACAAATTTACGAAGCCCAAAAAACACTTAATGAAAAAGTAATGAAGACAGGGAAGAGTGAAGGCATAGCAGATATTATACCAGTACTGTATTTTATATGGCAACAACAGAGAGAGAGAGAGAGAGAGAGAGAGAGAGAGAGAGAGAGAGAGAGAGAGAGAGAGAGAGAGAGAGAGAGAGAGAGAGAGAGAGAGAGAGAGAGAAAACAAAACAATTAGGCTAGCTATTGACAACATAAGGAAAAGCACCTACAAATTATGAATGTAAATAGATGGCCAAGGCATAATAAATATAATATAATAATTATAATAAAAATGGAGTAAAAGGACACGAAAGGTAACATTAAAATAATATAAACAATTGGAAAAGAAATGGGAAAGACATACACAGAAGTTATACTTTATATTCATTTAAAATAACATAGATAATTAATTTAGTATGATATAATTTGAAAGGTCACAAAAAAGTTTTATATATATATTTTTTTCATAAATGGTAAAGTAAGTTACAGAATATAAACAATTAAATGATAAGTATAATATTAAGGTTTGGTGTGATGTACGTAATTTTTTCTTTTAACTGGATTACGAAACGCATTATACCCTATCATTTTATTAGACTGAATAAATATGTATTATGTTGGTTCATGATTTATTTTGGAGTGCGTGGTTGTACTGGTATTATAGGAAGGCACATACAGTAATACGAGTCATAATATATATATAATAATAAATAATAATAACCTCTCAGAACAGTATAATGTTACGTACTCACACACACACACACTCACACACACGATAGTTCAGTTATTTCCGCGCGTAATAATTTCTATACACACTTATGATAGTTTCTCTGCTCTTAATTTAATTTCAATACATAGATTCAATCATACCTGTTTACACAATAATGAGAACCTACACACACACACACACGCACACACTCAAACATGACTTTCAACACACGCAAACACACACGACTTTATAAACCCACACACACGCAAACTCACACGACTTTGTAAACCCACACACACGCAAACTCACACGACTTTGTAAACGCACACAGACACACACACACAAAACTACTGAATACATACACGGTATATCTACGTCCCTGGGGGTAAGTAGACAAAAAATTATCTGGTGAAATACAAAGACTAAGAACAAACCTTTACAAACACAAGTATACCAGCCGATAAAATGAAGAAAAGTAATATATATCTTAATAACAATAATCTCAACTCGTCCCAAGTCAGACCGCAGCGATCCAACTGTGACCAACCCAACCCAACCCAAAACAAACCAAATATACCCAACCCAAACAACACCAACTCAAAT
>JAWQEG010003938.1:27500-35613 GCA_033782935.1 Petrolisthes cinctipes | reverse complement strand
GTTGTTGTTGGTTGTGGTTGAAGCAGTTAGGGAGAGGATTAACTCTTGGATTGTCAGTGACTTTCTCTTGCATGGTTAACTCAAATCATGTGAGGGTCATCATTCTGTTGTGGTAGGTGAGTTGCATGCAGCTAGGGCTTCAGCTTACTCTCACAAAACTATATATGCCGGGGAGACAAACTATATAGTACCTCAGAATTCGAGTGGTGGATCTTTGAAAGAATCAGTAGCCCCTCACTGCTAATACACCACTATTGCCCTTTCACTTCCAATATTTCACCTCGTTTCCTTAACTTTCAAAACATCATTTAGCTTCCAACATCGTCACTACTGCAAACTTAATTCACTACCATTCATCACACTGGGAAGATAGACTTACTTATATAAAGAAGAATATCACAGAAACCCAAAGTGAAAAAAATCATTTTATCACAATTAATGACTCTCACAATACATCACCACCTCCACAAATCCATCACTAACTTCCAAAATTTAATAGCACGTCTAACTCACCCCAATTCCACATCAGTTTCCTTCATCCGTCATCACCCCACCACGCTTTTCACATCGGCCACACCACGACACCAGAAGTACTCCGTCATTCATCTACACCATTTCACTTCGACCACAGTCACATCCAATCCCCATTCTTCAAAATATCTCCCACTCATTGAACGTAAAGAGGTCGAGATCATTCACACTTACACACACACACAAGAGTACACGCACCCACACACACACACACAACCACCGCAAAACCTCCCCCACTCCACTAAAAATAACACACACACACACACACACACACACACATAAACACACACACACACACACACACACACACACACACACACACACACACACACACACACACACACACACACACACACCACACACACACACACACACACACACACACACGCACACACACACACACACACACACACACACACACACACACCGTCGCCAGCCATTACTTACGTTCGCCAGGGAGCCTTATTATCGCAACCACAATCCAAACCACAAACCCTGCTTACATCATCAACAAACAACCACTTCGTCACTTGCTGCAAACCTCACTGTCTGTCTGTCACCCCTTGCAGTCTTTACCAACACATTCCCCCCCTCACCACCACCACCACCACCACCCTACATCATAGCAGATCTTGTCATCAACGTCAACACAAATCAAACTTTCATCTTAATATCACAAGTCACCATAAACATCGACCGACTTGATTGACACCACAACTCACCACTTTATATATCCATCTCATCACTACTTTACTACACCACAGATCTAACCTCAATATCATTACTTTATAACTCGTCTTCCACCACAGCCAATCAATCAATCAATCAATCACGTTCTTCCCAGACCACCACTCAACCACCATTACGAGTATATAGCAATCAAACTTCATGTCTACCATTACCACCACCACTACCACCACCACCTCCACCACCACCACCTCCACTACCAGCACCACCACTACCACCACCACCATTACCACTACCGATATCACTCCCACTACCTTCAACATCATCACTCCATCACCATTCCACCACCATCACTCCCACCACTATTAACATCATCACTATTTCCACCACCATCAATATTATCCCCAATCTCTCTTCTTCAAACAATCATCATCATCAACGTATCATTCCCACTATCCTTTGAATTATTATCATCACTTAGCCCCCTCCCTCCCCACCCCCAACACCAGCAGGAGGACCACAGAACACCGTCGCCCCCTTCAGGCTGTGTTTCGTGCCCTGGCTGTGGCTTCAAGTGGCTTGGTCTCCCCTGTGGGTCGTTTCTTTTCACCCGGGCTTCACCAGGTCGACTGATTTATATATACTGCATGGAATGAGTAAACTGTTGTAACTTATTCCTCCAAACAGTGCCAAGAACCACATCACCTCATTGTAACATATATCATTGTTTGTTTTGTGAGAGAGTTTGGAGGAATGAAAAGCCTCCAATGCACCAACTAAATTATGGCCCCCTTAAGCGTCTAAAAATATCCCCCTTGTGCACGCTCTCCTCTCTCTCTCTCTCTCTCTCTCTCTCTCTCTCTCTCTCATCTCTCACACACACACAACCACAGACCAATGCCACAGCCCACGTACAGTTGTTTTCAATTCTCCTGACACACCTGAGTTAAGAAAAGAAATTATATACTGTACTTTAATTAATCAGTAATGGTGTACAAAAACCTATGAAAAAAAAAAGCTATAACAATGATTCTTACTTCAAATGCAACCAATCACTAACGCAAAGAACATAATTTTGCAAGTAACAGTTAAACCCATGCATGTAGTCTATAATTATAATCAAACCCTTCACACACAACCACACACAATCCACAAAATGCTTATAACTCACCTCACAGTCACGTCAAACACTCCCTCAACCTTACCTCTATTTATCCAAGGTTAGTTAGTTTCATACATACACACAGCATCCATCCATCTATCATTCTTTTATAGCTCTCCTCTCGTTAAAATGTTTCTATATTATATTCTCTTTGTTTTGATTATATATATTTACCTTTGATAAGCGTTTTCATTTTTTTTTTAAGGTAATTGTGCATTTTAATATAATTGTTGTATTTTCATTCCATTACTATAATTATATATATTGTATCCCGGTGTGTACACAAATTCGGTAATATTAACTATTTTTCTAGAGTTTCTGTTTTATGATATAGTTGTGTGTATTCTTAATTTAATTCCTATTCCTTCTCATCACCACAAATCGTGTATATTTATAATTATTATCTACCCGTATTCTTCTCAATTCCTACAAAAAAAAAAAAAAAAAAAAAAAAAAAAAAAAATAATAATAAAAATATATAAATCTAAAGGAAAACTCCAGAAGATAATGTTTGAAAGAAGTGGAGGTGGGAGAGGGAGGTAATGAGGGAGGAGGGGCGGAGTGAAGGGGTCTGATGAAGGAGAGAGGCGAGGGGAGGTGATGGAGATGGGAGGGAAGGAACTTTGTTGAGGGAAAAAAAAAAAAAAATGAGATGAAAATGTTGCTGTGATTTATGGGTGGGGTGCCTGAGGGAGAAAGTTGAGGATTAAAGTGAGTGGTGTGTGTCGATAAACCACAAACAAGTGTATATATAGGTCTTGTAAGCACAGGGATAAACACCATAAAATAACCCTCCATTCCAGCCTTCTCTTGGGTTAACTAATTACTGATAAAGATATGCAGTAACTGGGGATACATTTATTAGTTATAGGAAGCTTCAGGATTAATAAAGAGGCCCTGTAAAAAAAAAAAAAAAAAAAAAAAAAAACACACACACACACGATATCCTTATCATTACGGTAAGAATATAACAATGAGGGCTGAGTTCGAAACCTTAACAAAAGCACTTCCACAAAATCAAACTCCGATTTTTTTTTTTTTTACAATCGGTCGGGATGAAACGAAAAAAATATAAAGGATGGATTACCGGGAGAGTTCACTATAAACCAGCGGAAAGAAAATGCAGAGAAAATATGAGTGAGCATTTCCATAATTATAATCTTGTGACGAGAAATAAGAATCGATACTTAATTAACAATCCTAATGGCGTAGAGGAGGTGAAGTATATATAGAGTAAAGCAAGACAGTGAGTCCCCTTGTTGCCTTCACTCGCCCCCCTGTGGCTTCATGAGGCCCACCCCAGTAAGTTAATAACACTTCTCCCTCCACCACTCTAATTCACTACCTGCCACACCCGATTTGTCCTTCCCCTGAAATCGATGCCTCACCCTCGCTGGATCCAGGTTCTTCACTGTAGTTCCAGGTCCTTGTCTCACCCCTCCACTCGCCCACTCTTATCCCTCCAAGGCTGCAGCTGCTTCAATGGGAAACTGTTTTGAAGTCCCTTATAGGTCCCTTATTTATTTCTTGCCCTAGCTTGCTGTATGAACACTGATATAGCCAATTGTAGAAATGACAATGTTTTCTCCAGAAATTATTATTATATATATTTTTGTTTTTCAATAGAGTCCCACTGGCACTGGCACTGGTCCCCCTGACACTGAGGTTTCCATTGGCACTGTGGTTGCTCCCCTTCACCCTCCCTCCCCTTCCTGTCAGCCCTGCTTCCTCCACAACCAGGGATCCTTCACTGGGTCCCCTTTCCTCCTCCTCCTCCTCCTCCTCCTTCCAATTTCTCCAGTTCCTCCTCCTACTCGCCTCCCGTTAGCCAGCCAGCCAGCCACTCCCTCTCTTCTCCTTCAGTTTCATGTCTATTTATCTCCCATCTCTCCTTTCTGTTGTGTCTCCTCTTATACTCTTATGTATACTCTTTCCAACTAGTCAGCCTGTCACCCCTTCCTTCCTTCCTTCCTTATTTCCTTCTTGGGTTAGTCCTCCTCCTCCTCCTCCTCCTCTTTCTCTTTCCTATCCCTAGCCTCCTACTCCTTCCTTGTTCTTTAGTTCCTCCTTTCCTTTCCTGTATAGTCTCTCTCTCTCTCTCTCTCTCTCTCTCTCTCTCTCTCTCTCTCTCTCTCTCTCTCTCTCTCTCTCTCTCTCTCTCTCTCTCTCTCTCTCTCTCTCTCTCCACCCACTCCTCCTGCCAGCCACCAGTCGGTAACTCTACTCTCCCTCTGTATCTAATAAATCTCCACACGCCACCCGACGTAAGCAGCCAATTTCCCACAATCTCCCGGCCAGTCCGCTTGTCCTTCAGCCCCCTCACTCATGGCCCTCCCTCCCCACGACACTCACCTTCCACTACACACACACACACACACACACACACACACACACACACACACACACACTCACCTTCCATTACACACACACACACACACACACACTCACCTTCAACTACACACACACACACACACAAAGAACAACACGCACACACACCACACACACCTTCCACTACACACACACACTCACCTTCCACTACACACACACACACTCACCTTCCACTACACACACACACACTCACCTTCCACTACACACACACACACACACACACACACACACACACCATCACCTTTACTGGAAGTCTTAACAATATTTTTTTTATGTGTATCTACTTCTTTTTTTTCGAGGCAGAAGGCTTCGATAATAATATAATTTTCTATATTTAATAATTTCGTTTTATAATTGCCCCTGCTCGTTCAGGTGTTATTGTAACATTATATATATATATTTTTTTTTATTTTTTTTTTTTCGTACAAGGATTGGTGGGCTTGGATTTGTGCGGTTTGTGTTTGTGTGATATTTTTTTTACACGTTCATAGTCGGAAAGTGTTAATCCTTCAGGAAGGCTTCGATAATTCCTCCTTTGGCAGGGGAAAATGTTTCGTGTTAGTTGAAAACAAAATATACTGGATCATTTTATCACATGTCCACTATTGGATTGAAGAGCTTATAGCAAAACACAAGAAAATAACAATGATTAAAATTAAGGCTTTCTCTGAAATACACACAGTATAAATATCTAACCTGGCAGTGAACACCTACTCTGTAACTAAAGTTCTGAACTACCTACATCTTCAACTTCTTGCCACTAACGACAATAAAAGAGTATATACACAGTGATTGTTTCTTAGTACAAAACACGGTCATGGCAACACCACAAATACATAATCCCTAACAATGTCCTCGGTCTTCTCCACACTACACTGGACAAATCTTGTGATCCTTGTTGATTCTTCACCCAAATACTCCTTGATTCTCACAGACTATATACCTTCCCCTCCCACTCACCCCTTCCCCTCACTCAGCCACTCTGCCCCTACTTCACTCTGACACCTTGCCTATCCCGTTCACTCTATACCAACCTACCTCCTCCCCTACTTTACTCTGCCACTCAGCCTGTCCCCTTCACTCTGCCACCCTGCCCCTATACTTCACTCTGCCAACCTACCACCCACCCCTCACTCTGCCAACCTACCCCTCCTTCACTCTGACACCCTGCCTCTTTCCCTCCACTCTACCAACCTACCTCTCCCCCTTTACTGAGCCCCCCTGCCCCTCTTCCACTCTGACACCCTGCCTCCCCCCCTTCACTCTACCAACCTACCTTCCCCCCTTCACTCAGCCCCCCTGCCCCTCTTCCACTCTGGCACCCTTCCTATCCCTCCACTCTACCAACCTACCTTCCCCCCTTTACTCAGCCCCCCTGCCCCTCTTCCACTCTGACACCCTTCCTATCCCTCCACTCTGCCACCCTGAAATCAGCACTGCCTACACCCTTGGCCACCTTAGGGGTACCTCTGACCCTGTAACCGACTAGTAATGCCCAGATGAAGCCGAGCCATTATTTTCTGTCGGTGCCCGAGTCGAGAAGGAATCCGAAGCTGCTCCATAAATCTTGCGACTGTCTTTGTGGGCTGGCGCGCCGATGGCACCGGGGAATGGCGGCCGGGGACCTCTTTTCCAAACACTCTTATGGTACAGGGAAGAGATTTTGTTCTCTCTTTCTAGTACGTCAAGAAACTCTAAATATTTCGATTTTAACCTCCACTGTGACTTTTATATAACCTGAAGTATATTAATTTTGTACCTCACAAATATTTTTAGTCTATCCTCACCTAAATAACTCGATCTCAAAGTACTGTACTGTGCATATTGTAAGTCTCCCCGAGTAAATAACAGCAACAACAACACTCCCTGCATCACGAGAGACTTGGTATAAACACAGCCAGGGACTCACTTAGGCCGCAGATGGCTTGAGAAGACCTACACACGTTTTTTCATTCTTTCTCTTTTTTCCAACTTGTGCTCCTCCCACACCCGTCCCCACTCCCACGTTTTTGAGGCATGTTTTAGAGGGGATGGCGGAAGAGTAGGAGGAGGGAGGCGAGGAATGAAAAAAAAAAAAAAAAAAAAAAAAAAAAAAAAAAAAAAAAATATGCAGCTTTAGGAAACATGGAAAAATTTGTGCATGGGAAAGGAAGCATGTATTAATATTCTATACGAGTAAATATACATAATTTGTTTGTTGTTATACTTTTCTTTCACAAAATTTGATTGATTGATTGATTGGTTGATATTAGGCGCCGCAACAGAGAGGTCATATGGCGCCAGAAGCATTAGTATACGTGCCATTGTCCTCCACTTCTTATCGAAAAAATATCACAATTAAAAGAAATAAATAGAATTGTATATAGTGTATATAGGTGCTACTTCCCTCTTATAGTTCTTTTCAAAATAAAAAAATATATATAACAATAGGAAGTAATAAAAGAAAGTATACCATTATGTTCTCTCTCTCTATCACGAATACATACACGAGTAACAAAAAAGAAGATGTTATAACTACTGCAAAAACGGGGCTACTCGGTCAGACAGATTGAGGAACTATACAACAACAACAACTGAAAAAATATCCAGATCAATTTTACTGTACAAACCGAAATTTTTTACACACTACGTTGAAAAATTTATTATACTCTCTAGACATTTTTGGTGTATTTACTGTATAATATAGTGTTGATTAAATGAACCAAGTCGCTTCTAATATTATACAAGAGTAAGATAATAAAAAACAAAACAAACTAACTATAAGTCTGCACATCTGACAACCGTATCCGTTACTAATGATAACATACATACATACATACACCTGATCCAAATTGCCCCATCTAATAATAGCCATGTTAGGGAGCTTACGAACGACTAGGAATACGATGGAGGGACACTAGTGGAGCCGGGAAGTAGTTGCTGCCTTGACAAACCGCTTCTCCCGCTACAACGGTAATTAATCTTGAGGTAAAACGGCGAGGGAGGCAGGGAGGGAGGGAGGAAGAGAGGCAGGGAGGAAGGCAGGAAGGAAGGGAGGGAGGAAAGGAGAGGGGTAGAGAGGCAGGGAGGAAGGAAGGAAGAGAGGCAGGGAGGCAGGGAGGAAGGCAGGGAGGGAAGGAGGGAGGGATAGGGATGGGTGGTGCCAAGAGTGTTACTTTACTTCAGACGGCACTCTCTCTCTCTCTCTCTCTCTCTCTCTCTCTCTCTCTCTCTCTCTCTCTCTCTCTCTCTCTCTCTCTCTCTCAACTGTTCATATATATGCATACACACCACATACACGCACTCTCATATATGCACAAATCCACGTGTATGCGAGTTCATCCAGTAATATATATATATACAAAA
>JAWQEG010003938.1:0-22500 GCA_033782935.1 Petrolisthes cinctipes | reverse complement strand
GTTATGGCATGCACCTGACAAGAGAGAGAGAGAGAGAGAGAGAGAGAGAGAGAGAGAGAGAGAGAGAGAGAGAGAGAGAGAGAGAGAGGAAGGAGTTACATGCAGAGAGAGAGAGAGAGAAAGAGAGGAAAGGAGTTACATGCAGAGAGAGAGAGAGAGAGAGAAAGAGAGAGAGGAGAGGAGAGGAAAGGAGAGAGAGAGAGAGAGAGAGAGAGAGAGAGAGAGAGAGAGAGAGAGAGAGAGAGAGAAAGCAGCGGCGACACCTCATCTCCGTGAAACATCTCCACTCTTCCCTCGGTAATGTTGGTGATTTTTTACTGTACCAACGGACCACAAAAAAATAAAAATAAAAATACTCAACTTTCCGAGAACATCATAAACTTCGATTTTTTTTTTTTTTTTTTTTTTTTTTTTTTTTAAGCGGTATTATCATTTACATCAAATTTATAGAATATATTTTGGAATCGGTCGGGCGATGGCTTAATATTATTCTACAACATAGTCGGTTTATTTCATTTTATTTTTCTCTACTATTAAGATATTATTTTAATCTAGTCTAATAGCTATAAATGTCACAGGTAACAAAGTATGGTGAGATGTGTGTATTATTTAAGTATAGTAATTTACATACAAGACTGATTATTCTATATACATCACCTTTAAGGACCCTGTGTGTTGAAGTCAGAAAAGCGGAGGTAAACGAGTCCTTCAAATATTGCCACGAAACACACACACACACACACACACACACACACACATACCTATATGGAAGGAGCTTGTTTCGTGGCCTAGTTAGGAGGAATCAGAAGCCTCCAATTTCCATACACGATCACAGGGCCCTTAAAATGCAAACTGCAAATGTATGCGAATTCAATGTGGTTTTTTTTAGGAACAATCATAACAATAATCACAATTATTATACTTCCTTGTAAATTGCTTGTACTGTTCATGTACCCTATCACATAAATGGAATATGTTTTTTTATATATTTTTTATATATAAAATTATATATATACTTGGTTCACATGAAGCACACAGTGACAAAAATTGCTACAGAATCTATGTAACTTGCTCCTGTCATAAACTCAGCCTTTTTCTTAATACCATGATTTTCATTTTATTTTTTTACTATAGTAATTAGTCGCATGAAAGAAAATTTTGTTCATATTTGTGGGGTCAGTATCGTTACTTTCTAAAATATCACCAAATTATTAATGAAAAAGATCGATTGATATATATATAATTAATGTAATGTTTTGTTTTCTAATCTACTAAAACATCAGGATACAAGCATTAGAATCAAGAGACATTAATTAAACATTGTAAAAAATATATATATAATAATAATAATAATAATAATAATGTCTAGTTCTATCATCTCTCTGCCTAAAACTCATTAAATTATTATATTGCTACCGCTTATTATTTTCATTTTTCCTTCATATAGAAACTATTTAAATTATGAGTTCTTTCAAGATAAAACAAGGTGCACTTAAAGGCTAAATTATATATGTAAATGTCATATTCTAATCATATATTAAAATGTGCTCTGCAAAGCGCACTAGTTCATTCACAAGAAATCCACAGAGTAGAGTTAAATCATAAACTTCAATAACATATAAACTGAACTAATTTTTCCCAACACAGCTGATTTAGGAAAACAGTAAATAAATCTGGTGTAACTGTATTGGGAATGGCCCCGATAAAGAATTATTTTACAACACAGTTGACATACTGTCCATTTCTATAAATACCAAAATAACTCGAATAAAAGACCGAGGAAACAAGCAAAGTCTTTTATAGGTGGGCAAAAATTCATTAAATCCTCAATACACCTTCCCTACACACTCTACAGACACCTACACCACGACCTTCCCTACGACCTTCCCTACACACTCTACAGACACCTACACGACCTTCCCTACACACTCGACAGACATCTACACCACGACCTTCCCTACACCATCGACAGACACCTACACCACCTTCCCTACACCATCGACAGACACCTACACCACCTTCCCTACACACACTACACACACCTACACCACGACCTTCCCTATCCTGAAAATGTAGCCATCCTCAAAGGCGACCACCATGAACACAAATCCGGTCCCTGTAAGACAAATCCTCTGCAGGAGCGAAGAAACAAAAGTCTAGCGCCCACCTCGGCTCCCATAACTCATAGTCCCCCAGCAATAAAAGAGAGGCGCTATGAGCCACGTTTTCTCTAATGCACTAGATTTATTTCCGACCGCTTTCCTTCCCCATAAACTTGTTCTATTCACTTCCTTTCCACCTTGGGCAAGAGGTCTGGTCACCCTCTCGATATTTAATGAGAAAACCTGAGCTTAATTGATCCAGTATAGGTAAAAATAGCCATACTAGGACCATTTTCTATGGTGGCGAGCTGACGGAATGATGGTGGATATTGAATTAGTTATGAGGCATCGATTATTGTCCTCTGCGGCACTCCAACACCTCGCTACCTATTTCCTACACTTACAACAATGTGAATCAATCCACCTTCGTCACAAAGAACAAGTGTTTTCTGAAGATATGCCGCAGAAAATGAGTTAAAATGGAGTTCCAATTAAGGACCTGCCTGACTCCATCGCTATCCACAAACATATCCCTCCTTCCTACTCGTATCTTTCTATTAACTAAAACACACAATATTGATTACACAAAACATGAAAAATTAGAATATACAGGCAGCAAGCATTTAAGTGAAAGGTAAATACTATAAAAGGTTTTGTTTATAATCTGTAAAGGATTGTTATCGGAGGGAAGATGCCGTTAGCGTATCGTACAGGAGTCCGTGAATGCTATGTATGTATGTAGGTATGTATGTATGTATGTATGCATGCTTCCTGGCAAAACATACACACACAATACCATAAAACGCATGTAAATTTATGCAATACAACTGTAATTATTTGACTGCTTAGGGACGAGTGCAAGTTATTTAGAATAGCAACTGCTGATACCGAGGCGACGACTCTCATTGGTCCAGGGGCAAAAATTATGGGCGGTGCTCACGGGACGCCCCTCTCTGATTGGTGGATTTACGGCCCCACGACGCCATCACCGCACCATAACCACAAATCACGAGGCGACTAGATGTAAACAACGCCAGAAGTGAGTGGCTCCGACTGCATTTACAATAGGCAATGTAGATTTTTTTTTCTTTGCAACAGTTATAGGGGTAGTTTGATGCTGTCTAATTACTCGGGTTTCAACACATGCAGACACCTCCAACCTCCCCCCCCAACCCCAACCCCACCCCCACCACCACCAAAAGCGGATACCCAGGCAAATGTTTAAAGAGAAGTCGATTTACGAGATGTAGCGTCACCTTTAAGGGAGGAAATACTTGGATGGCAAATCTGGAGTAACTGATTCCTCCAAACTATTCCAAGCAACAGAAAAACACCATTATTGTTGTTCATCTGGTCCTGTTTCCTGTCATACTTTGGAGGAATCATAGCACTCTAATGTAACAAAAGTGAATTACCACCTTCACAAACGAACACAAGTCGGACTGGCGAGGCGGAGAGGCAGTGAAGGCGGCGGCGGAGACGGCCACTAAACTTGGTTACTTTTATATTTCATGTCTATTTTTTGCCGCTGTGAGTAAAGATAATATGATCAAATTATAACATTTTGAGAAGCATAAAAATATTAATGCTAGTTCTCCTAACCTTCTGGAATGGTTAACCTTTGATATAAGGCTGTCTTATATTTTAACAATAACAATTATCGATTTTAAGTCAAATATCTTGGCTTCAGAATCTATACAATTTTCTTACTATAATTTGATTGAAGGTTGAAATATTTAACTTTAAGAATATCATGCATTTAAATTACTATTATTGTGTTATTACAAACGAGCCTCAAGATGAATAGACCTCGGCACTAAAATCTTTAATTATATAATAAAACGCTGCCGACGCTCACGGTGTATCTCGTCAACAATTGTATTCATTATGTACTGAAATAAATATGATAAATCCCGCTACACATATAAAAATCTACATGCATATACAAATATAAACAAACCATTTTAGCTACAGTAATACACATAAACAAAACTATATTATATCAAAGTAATTCTTCCACCAACATCATACAATAATAAATCAATCCTAAAAAAAATATATATATATACAAAATCTACGTTGACATAATTATGACTAAGTTAGGGTTTCACTCCACTAAATGAAGCTACAACAACAACAACAACGACGAAGGTGAAGTTTTACGTATAGCCAAAGTACCGTATTACATTCCGGTATATGGCGGCGGTGTGGGAAAGGTGTTGTATTTATGACGGTGGTGGTGGTGGTGGTGTGGGGGAAGGTGTGGGGAAGAGTTCACCTTACAACACTTTTTTTTTTTTTAGTTTTACGATGCGGTGTTTGTGTCAGATGTGGTAAGGCAAGTATATAGATATGTATATGTAGGTATATCGCCGGCCACATACATACATACATACATGCAGCTTTTTTGGTTTGTTTAGTTGCGGTGAGTCAGGTGTGTGATGCGCGGCCGTGGAGTCTGTGTGTGTGTGTGTGTGTGTGTGTGTAAGGTTTAAAATTATGACTTTTTGGTGTGGCGGGAAGGCTGCTTTTCTCACCAGACCTTAACGCATCGCTACTTTAAGAGCAAGTTACATTTTTGTTGAAGGCTATGTATGTATATATATGCCGTTTATGTATTCAGAAAGTTACAGATAATAAATATGCTTTTTATCATCACTCTGCGATAATTGTATACGCTACATAATTATATTTTTTTAATATAGTAAAACGTAAAAATTTACTTTGAATTTAAGGAATAATACATATTTTCACTCAACATTAATTAGTAGTTTGTTTAGGAATAATGGTCAATTAGGAAAATCTTAAGGCACGCAGGAATATATCAATAAAAAAAATTACTTTCGATATTTCAATCCTAGAAGTATATGAATAAAATTGAACTGCATGCAGACCAAATGGTGAAACTGGTGTTGGAGAAAGTGAGTGTTACAACAGGTGGTGTAGCGGTAGTGGTGGGGAGGTGACGCTAAGGAGACAACTCATCTACGCTATATGGATAGTTAAAGGTGTTAATGATGGCAGCAAGTGTAGGCTAAAAAAAAAAAAATAATAATAACAATAAATAAATAAAAAAGATAATAAAAAAAGATAATAATGAATAAATAAAAATGAATAAATGAATAAATAAAAATGAATAAACAAAAATGACTAAATAAATAAAGATAAATAAACAAAAATGAATAAATAAATAAAAAAGTTTAATAAAAAAAAAATCTAGAATGGCAGAATGTTAGATACGTATTTATTATTAATAATTTATTTACTTTAATATATATTTAGATATTAGGCAGTACCTTCAGTAGAAGTAATTTAATTTCATTTTAATGATTTTCAGCAATAAAAAAATAAAGATCTGTTATCCACTACGATATATACTTATAATGACATCTAATACATGACTGAAATCCAAAAAGGTGTTGGTGCATTTCCAAAATCTTACTCTACAGAAAATGGTCAAATAATAATGAATGAGAAAAAAAAATTAACATAAACTAAACTACAGAGAGGTTACGGAATGTGATCGCTACATAATTATGGTGTGTAAACCGATTTTGACTTTTGGGACATTTTGAAAGTTATAGTTCAGTAGCAACAAATATAATCCTTTAGTTTGATGATGTTTAATGAGGACAGGTATATTCTTATCAACATATGCAAGGGTAATGTATTGTTGTGAATGTTGTTATAAACTTGTGAGTAGTAGGCTATGCATTATTTATCTGTATTTAGGAGCGAACTAAAGTTGTTGTTTATTTCTCAACAAGTACCAGAGTGTAATAAAGCTATTATATTTTAGTACAGGCAAACAGAGTTACTTTACAGTACTGCATTCCGATGGATTTTAGTTTGCAAATTTGCCCCGATTCGTGTATATATATATATATATATATATATATATATATATATATATATATATATATATATATATATATATATATATATATATATATATATATATATATATATATATATTACAATTATTATATGGTTTGTTTATAAAAGTCTACGGATGGAACACGCATCAGATCGGCTTTCATTATACAATTTACATTTTTCTTTACAATAAACTGAAATTAATTTACAATATTTCAAACGTTAATGCACTTAAACTACACGTCATTAACAGCAAAGACACAAAACAACTGATAATCAACAAACAAAATTACACTAAAAATCATTTGCACAAAAAATTTGCTATAAAGATGAACGCTGTGTGAGAGAAAAGTATTTAAGGGTAGTAACGTATTATGGAAGGGATATCGGAAGGTTACTGATTCCTTTAAACTATGCCAGAAAACAGAACCAGGAAATATATACAGGGGATGTGTTTTATAGCTGAGTTTGGAGGCCTACATTGACTCCAAATTTACCACAATCGGTTCCTTCCCTTAATTAACACCCAAATGTAAAATAATACGTGAATAACTATAGTGGATAATTTTGTCTATAGCTCAAAATGACTATATTGACCAGTTCCATAAATATATATAACAAATTTAAAAAAATAACAATATTGCAATTAATTAAAAAAGAACAACAATAAAATAAAGGCATCATAAACAAATAAACATACACATAATAAACAAATAAACATACACATATAATAAACAAATAAACATACACAATATAAACAAATAAACAAATAAACACACACACATAATAAACAAATAAACATACACATATAATAAACAAATAAACATACACAATATAAACAAATAAACAAATAAACACACACACATAATAAACAAATAAACGTACACACATAATAAACAAATAAACACACACATAATAAACCAAAAAATAAACACACACACATAATAAACAAATAAACATACACACATAATAAACAAATAAACACACACACATAATAAACATTCAAGAGTTTGCACCGTCAGCATTAAGACATTACCAAGTCCTAACCTCCTCTACCTCCTCCTCCTCCTCTTCCCCTCCTCCTCCTCCTCCTCCTCCTCCTCCTTCCCCTCCTCCTCCTCCTCCTCCTCCTTCCCCTCCTCCTCCTCTACCTCCTCCTCCTCCTCCTCCTCCTCCTCCTCCTTCCCTTATAATGGACGCTGAAATATCTCCCTCCTTACTACAATCTCCATTATCATAATTTGCTAACATTGGTCAGCGAACGTCTCCACCCTAGCAATCAGGCAGCGGAGGGAGGAAGAGTTACAGATGCAATGCTCCAACTATGTTCTCTCTCTCTCTCTCTCTCTCTCTCTCATTCTCTCGCTCTGTCAGTCTCTCTCTCTCTATCTCACTCATTCTCTTTCTCTCTCTCTATCTCACTCATTCTCTCTCTCTCTCTCTCTCTCTCTCTCTCTCTCTCTCTCTCTCTCTCTCTCTCTCTCTCTCTCTCTCTCTCTCTCTCTCTTTACTGTATATATCTATACTTACTTCGCCGGCAACGAATACAAAGGAAGGAATACAAAGGAAGTCAAACAGCAGCAACAGATTTTTTGGTTCTTACGAGGCTGTTTAGGTGGGGGCTACCGAGATGATGTGTGTGTGTGTGTGTGTGTGTGTGTGTGTGTAGTACATACCAAAAACATTGATAACTCTATTGTATTCTTGTTCGTGTTTGTATGTATACAACTGTGTCTGTGCTTAGTATAGTTTATGTGTCTTTATATATGGGTGTTATTTATCATTCACACGTGTAAGTTCTATTTTATTTTTTTAAGTTTAATGATAATCTTTATTTTACCGTTTTTCGTCAACACAATCTAATGTTAACCTCTAAAATAATAGCTTCACCGATATCCTAACTATCCTAAAATGTCTATATATCCTACAAAGAAATGCTGCATGGAGCCTCGATCTAACCACACTACTATATACATAACAGGAGAAACTAAGCCTTGCCATCAGTGTGTGGGACGGGGTCGGAGCCTCACCACTGGGTCGCGAAATGAATGTAAATTTCAGTCTTTCTTCATCGTCAGCCACCATAACAAGTCCCTTTATTTTAACCTCACCCCTCCATGGAGAAGTACCAGTCTGGCAGAGTCCCCTTCCTCCCCTCCCTCCCTCCCTGCCTGCCTACTTCCCCAAGGCTGGAAAAAATGATCACTGCCCAAGTTCTCCTTCAGGTAATGAGGTGCTCTAGATGGGGAGCGTTGGGCTGAGGGAGGAACCACAAAGGAAGAAGTGTTTTTCCTATTTTCGTTTAAGGACCCTGTGCTCGTATACATATGAAAATTGGAGGCTTCTGATTCCTCCTGACCATGCCACGAAACCATCCTCTTCCATATTGGTGGTGTTTCGTGGCAATATTTGAAGGACTCGTTTATCTCCAATTTTCTGACTACATCCCAGGATCCCTTAAGCTGATATGAAATTGGACATTTTGGAAGAGTCATACATAACCTTGTTCTTCAGATTTACTACATTATCTCTGTATATACAAAGATATTCTGTATACATATAAAGTACAGTAAAGAGTCACGTACACTCCAATGCTTATATCAATTCATTTGTTGCAATATATTCCTACTTGTGTAAACTTTTGTTGTAATTAAATGAGGGATCAGGTATATTTTCGCAAAGTTAAAAAAAAAAAAAAAACTATTAATAATAATAATAATAATTTCAGACAATAGACATTCTTGCATGATAATTCCCACCTATATAGCATTGTCCTCAAATCCACACCGTATTTCCTATAAAGTAAAAGAACACACACACACACACACACACACACACACACACACACACACACACACACACACACACACACACAAACACACATAGACACATAAGAACCCAATCAATCACACACACACACACACACACACATACAATGATACTTGATACATGTGGGTGACTGACCTGTTACCTCGGCAACCACCTGTTTCAGCCATGCGGTATAGTATAGATGGGAGGGGGTATTGGGGTGTGTGGGGGGGGGGGGACTATGGGAGTATAAACATGGGAGGGGGTTTATGGGTGGAGGGAGGGGGGGTGGGCTATGGGAGTATATTCATGGGAGGGGGTATTGGGGTGGTGGGGGGGCTATGGGAGTATAAACATGGGAGGGGGTAAAGGAGTGAGGGGGTAAAGGAGTGGGGGGCTATGGGAGTATAAGCATGGGAGGGGGTATTGGGGTGGGGGGGGGTTCTATGGGAGTATAAACATGGGAGGGGGTATGGGAATATACATAAAATTATATATAGCATTTCAAGAAAATACAAAACATTCATATAATAATAATCGTACGTATTGTATATAGTGGGATTTATATTACCACACGTATGGGTCGAGGCAAACACATATAAATAAATCACAAGCGAGTTGCATGACAACAATAAGCTGAAAAGTATGAATAGTAAAACACACACACATGCATCTCTCTCTCTCTCTCTCTCTCTCTCTCTCTCTCTCTCTCTCTCTCTCTCTCTCTCTCACATGCATCACTTCTCACACACACACACACACACACACACACACACACACACACACACACACACGAAAGATTTATCGCATCAGGAAACTCAATACAAATAATGATCTAGATGACGTTCTCTACATGTAATTCAGGAGACAGAAATATAATTTATATAAGATTGAGTCTCACATTAAAAGATACGTCGATGGAAAGGTTGTAAAATGCTATCAGAAGGCTTTGTGTTTGATGGAGCGAGAGTTGATGGAGGGAATTTTTAATCTATAGCGTGCCAAGGAGAAAAAAAGAAGATTAAAATTATATAGGAATGACGAATTATGTGGATTATATAACAGAGTGCAAGGCTGTGTGTCATGACAATTTATTGAGGAAGCAGCAATGCGTTAAAGGGTAAAGGGATAAGCGGTATATTATATGGTAAATACTTAAATGCGTTAAAGGTTAATTAAAGGGATAAGCGGTATATATGGTAAATACTATAAGGGTAGAGTATAGTTTCGGTTCATTGGAGCACCTTGATTCCTCCAAAATTTGCCAGGAAACAGGACCAGATAAATAAAAATAATGGTGGCCTGTTGCTGGGAATAGCTTGGAGGAATAATTATCTCCAAAAATGACTAAACTATACCCTCCCCTTGAGCCTATATACGAGCAAATTACAATGTATAGAAAAATACATACAAATTAATATATAATTATATATAGTAGAGAGAAAAGTAACTTCTTCTGAATTACTAACATAATAAATTATATACGGTGTTTCTAATCAATCCGTTAATTCCCTAATAATGAAGGTTGTTGTTGATATGAATTTTTTTAATTATCATACTATTCCCTCTTCAAGTTATGCAAACCACAAACACTCCATGTAGCCCTCGACTTAATGAAGACCAACATCATTTGAATTAATTAATTAAGGGGATAGATAGTTATACGTTTGGTACATTGGAGTGCCTTTGATTCCTCCAAAGTATGCCAGGAAACAGGACCAGATGGACAAAAATAATGGTGTCCTGTTGCTTGAAATAGTTTGGAGGAATCAGTTGCTACAATAATACTAAAAAAAAATGTACACACTCAAACATTCTTACACACACACTCTAAAATTATTATCCCCCCCCCCCCACACACACACTCAAAATTTTTTATACAAACTCGAAAATTTTATCACACACACACACACACACACACACACACACACACACACTCAATAATTCTTAAACACACACACACACACACACACACACACACACACACACACACACACACACACACACACACACACACACACACACACACACACACACACACTCAATAATTCTTACATACACTCAAAAATTTTATCACACACACACACTCAAAAATTCTTACACACACTCGAAAATTTTATCTCACACACACACACACACACACACACACACACACTCAAACCAAGGATAGCTATAATATATTCAACACTGCCCAGGCCACCACTAACCTATCACTTTACCCCCCATGGCCCCACTCCTCTCCCTCTCCTCTCCTCTCCTCTCCTCTCCTCTCCTCTCCTCTCCACGCTCTCTCCTCTCCACGCCCTCTCCTCTCCTCTCCACTCCCTCGTCTCTCTCCTCTCCTCTCCTCTCTACACCCTCGTCTCTCCTCTCCTCTCCCTCTACTCTCCACTCCACGCCCTCTCCTCTCCTCTCCACACCCTCTCCTCTCCTCTCCTCGTCTCTTCTCTCCTCTCCACTCCACACCCTCTCATTTCCTCTCATCTCCACACCCTCTTCTCTCCTCTCCACACCCTCTCCACATCCTCTCCTCTCCACACCCTCTACTCTACTCTCCTCTCCTCGTCTCTCCACTCCACGTCCTCTCCTCTCCTCTACACGTCTGGTTGAGGGCCATCGCTTTGGGTGTAATGATATGCAGGAAAAATAAAGTTGTCGGTACCGCCCACAAGACAAGAGGCTCATTCATATCCCCCAGAAGAAAGCATTATTCCCAAAGTCTACTATGGTCCGTGGAAGAGGAGGAGGAGGAGGGGAAGGGGTTCATTTTTTTTATATATATAATTATAAAGGTGAGCATATTATTTTCACATTAGGATATTTTCTGTTATCATAATTATATAGGAGGGCATTATATATTATTTTTTAGTATTGTGTGAGGAAGATAAGGATTAATTATTTCGATTAGATTAAGAAATATTATATAAGGTAGACAACAACTGTAGTAAATATCCAGGAAGAGAAATTGGGGTGTTGTTGTTGTTGTTTGTTGTTTTTTCCCCACATCATGAGAGACTTTGGGTAAATGGTTCTTTGGCTCACCCCCTCCTCTTCTCTTCCCTTTCCCCCCCCACCACACCGACGATACTATAAAGGCGAGAATCCCACCCGTCACGACGCTCATTAATGCCTTCATAGGTGCCGAGGGAAGGAAGGGCTGCTTAGCATATTTATTTATACACCCATATGAACCACCCCGCACTAAGATTAAAACCAATGAGGGTGTAAATGATATAAATGCTTCAAGTACACCACCTCGGGAACACTTTATATATATATAGGCACCCACCGACAATTAAGGGGAGATGAAGAAAAGGGATGTATTATATTGTATGTATGTCTCTCTCTTATGCATGGATCTTCTTTGGTCATAATTATATACTTCGTTCTTTAATTAAGGCCTCTGAGGTCGTGAATGAAAAAAATTGGAGGCTTGTGATTCTTTCTGACTATGCCACGAAACAAGCTCCTTCCATATAGGCAGTGTTTCGTGGCAATATTAATTTTGAAGGACTCATTACCTCCAATTGTCTGACTACAACACATGCAGGGTTCCTAATGAGTCACACGGGATATATAGATTTCACACAGTTTTTGGTGTAATCGATGATGTTATTCAGTCATGATCAATAACCCTTCCCTATAGTTAAAGATCTGAAACAAGATTAATGTTACACAAAGCAAAATATTCCCCCAAATCTTTGCTCATCAATTGTGTTCACGTATAGCCATCAATATATTAATGTTGATACTGAATGAACAGCTTTGATAAGTATATAGATGCCGGGGTATATTTATATGCTCTGGCCACTACCAAGGCAACACTCTATACAATAATAATAATAATAATATCATGATTGGTTCCGACTGAATGGCGTTGATGAATAAAAGTATATAATATAAATGGAACGTATATTCACATGCAGCCTGGACTAGTAAGAACACCAATACATGAAGACTGAAGCTAAGACTCCTCTATTATAGTCTGCCACATGCCAGCCAGAAGCACTGCAGCCACAACAACAATAATAACAACATCAACAGGGAAACACCTTTTTGGTCACAGAAGCCGCACAGGGAGAAATAATAAAAGGGACAATAGGACAAATGTTAATGGTAGTGTCACACAGAGTGGAATATAATGAATACCTTTGCTTCTATTCACCATTATCGTTCAGTCAACAACAAAACATTAATTAAGCACTGAATTAAGTAAGTCTCAAGTTTTGGTTTTGACTGAAGGTGCAGGTGATCAGAGAAGGTGGGAAAATATGTCCACTCTATACTGCCCCCCTTGAATAATAAAATAAAGACATAACGAGCATCACTGATAGGGAGGGAGGGAGGGAGGGAGGCTGCATGGATGGGGTATAGAGGCTAAGCAGCAAGCGCAAGAGCAGGACATGAGCCGAGCTGCTGTTTTATGCACATCTTCCTACTTACGACTTCCATCCTTCACATTCGCAGGAGGAGGAGGAGGAGGAGGCTCGAGAGGAGGGCAGGGACTTGGGAGCGACTACAAAAGGGCTTTCCTCAAAATTGCATGGCATTTCCTGATGCGCATGACAAGGAGTCCCCCTCGCTTCAAGATTATTATCTAAGTCCACCACCACCTCCACCTCCACCACCACCACCACTTCCCCCACCGCCACCACCACCTCCTCCACCACCACCACCACCAGCTCGCGCACACTTACTCCCAAGAATCCGACTGGCCACGAACACACTTTGGGAATCCACTTTGCATTCACGACAGCGAGCCAGGCTGACGGAGGGTGGAGGATGGCCCGTGGATTCTCCAGGGCCACGGTACTGGGCCACTTTGGACGGCCACCTCCACTCGTCTTCCTTGGCCACTTTGCACCACAACCACACAAAGTATTTATTCCACCAACACTATAACCACACACTTTGTCAATCAGTGAGGATAGATAGAGCTTATTGAGTGATGTAATAACTCGCTCTTAAAAATAATACAATCAATGACTGTAGTAGAGAGCCAGACTTTCAACAATCACTATCACAGTTCACTCTTGGACTTGTTATCATGAAGGCGGGTCATAGTTTCCTCACCCTGTCGTTTCTAGGTACGATATTATACTTCTCTGGGATCTGGAAAATTTGTTCAGTATTTCTCTGGTGTGGGTGGCATTGGCAGGGTCCAGAGCGAGGAACATGACACTATTATAGATTGTAAGGCGAACGTAGGAACTATTTCAACACGGGCCTTGCAAATCACTCACCGCCTCAACACCTCTTGCACTACACGAGTTAAGATTGGGGGGAAATTATCGTACGAGATTTATTTTACTATCAGGGCAAAAGTGCTGGAGTCTTAAAAATATAAACCTACTTCACTAAACAGACTAAAGTTAAAAGCTGAAAATAATGAAATAATATAAAATTGTTTTCACTGTTTAAATACATAAGAACTGTTCGTCACACATACTAATATCGAGAGTTGCCGTTATTAATGTTACCGTTTTTTATATTACAAAGGTCTGATAATGGGAACATCGTTTGTTTGTTCACGATGACTGACTGACAGATACACCGCGATCACTAAATTGCAAGAGTCTCCCTGTAGAAGTGCCAAATTATCAGTGGGTGTGTGTGTGTTAGTTTTTATTTTATTTATATATTTTTTTGTAGGCCTACGTGAGTGTGTCTATGTGAATGTGAGTTTGTGAAGTATGTGTGTAGGCTACTTGACCGTGTTTGTATCTATGTATGCATGGGTTTGCATTCATGTGCGTGCGCGTGTGCTTGTCTCAATATAATGTAACCGTGTCAATGTGCGCTTAGGTATAATTATATATGCATGTGTTGTTGAGTGACCGTGCTTGTGTCTATATTATCTATACTCGCCCATGACTGTTTAGTGTGTGTGTGTGTGTGTGTGGATGTGTGTATGTATGTGGATGTGTGTGTGTGTGTGTGTGTGTGTGTGTGTGTGTGTGTGTGTGTGTGTGTGTGTGTGTGCGTGTGTGTGTGTGTGTAAAACTTGAACCAGATGAGGGAGTGGCCTCAATTCATCAGAGGACGAGAGAGAATGCATGGGGTTGGGAAGGCAAAGCCAGGCCACACCTCACCTCACCTCCACCCCGTATATAAACATCTCGCGGGCGTCAATGAAAAATAGAGATCGAGGCGTCACCGGTGATCAGGAAGCCAGTGATGAAGATATTACCGTCCCCTTTATATATACTCTTTATACCCTCCGCTGTAAACTAACATGAGTGAGGGCTTGTTTGTTTGAGGTCTCGTGCGATGATGTGACATATCGACACACACAGTGAAATTAGATATTGTGATTATTTTTTCTACGTCAATCTCATTCAGAAACACTATCATTATTTTGTGTTCCCCCATTCTTACACCGTCAGTGCTTTCATAACACAAACATTGTTAGCATGAACGTAATAATGAAAGAATTAAGCAACGCATATTTTTGTAACACACGCCATCCGTAAGATATAATAAGATCTGAAATAGCACTGATCGTAAGGGTAGTTAATTAATTGAGGTAGTTGTTTATTATGCCAAAGGATAGGCCCGGCACTCCTACTTCAAACCAGAGATTAACAAAAGAGCCATCACTAAATCCATCATGCATGCAGCTGGTGTTGTTGTTATTGTTGTTGGTGTTGGTGTTGTTGTTGTTGTTGTTGGTGTTGTTGTTGATATATACGCCACTACTGCAGGTGTTTGAAAGGCCTCCACTCCTTCATTTGTATCGTTCTAAACCGGCCCGTAGTGCTCGCGGGGTCCTCTCGTTCATGACCTTGGCCCCGGTTGACAGATTGCCGGTGCAGTGTTGATGTAAATACCACGTGTGTGCTCTCTCGCCCCCATGCACTTCCCACCCACCAACCCAACCCAACTAACCAACCAACCTACTCGTTAATCGTCGCTTTGGGTAACCATTGCACTGCTGAGGAAGGGGGTTTTTACACGCAATTTACACGTCTCTTTACTATTTTTTTTTTCAAGGAGGTTTGGCGTGTATTAATCATTGCAACAAGTAATATTCGTGTGCGTGTATAGTTTACCTTCTGTATTATTAGTTTCACCGTTAGTACAAGTAATTTATATGCCTATTTTTCGTTTTATTTTATGTCCGTTTCGCTGTTCATAAGTCTGTCTGATTGCTCATCTCTTTCCTTCAATTATTCCATGCTACTACATGCCAAGGTAAAATAACTAACGTGTCTCTTCCGCATCTCTTCAATTTTACAGCAGGTATGAGTTATATTATTAATCAACTTCTGCCTCTGTATAAAATGTTACTTATCAAATGAAATGTTAGTTCGTGAGCAAATTGTCGTCAACACATAAATCAGTTCTGACCCTCCTGCATATAACACCTGTTATTTTTCCGCGGAAGTAGCCATACTTATTATGAGCAGTTTGTCATCCTTATTTACACAGGTCACAAGACAAATAGTTCACGGCAACGGTGACTTGGAAACAGTGATGATTGAGTATGTAACTACGGACATCCTCCCAGCAACTACAATGAAAGGGTAGCAGGCAAGCAGACCCCAGCCTTGCCCAGGGATGTGTGCACTATCACACGCACATGCTGGTCCACACACACACCTTCTGGTACCCACCACCAACTCGGCAATGTTTACAAACATTGGAACATGCCTGGTTGAGTTGCTGCCCACCACACTGTTATTCTCTGTGGCTCATGTGGTGCAGTGGATATGGTTGTGTTGTAACTACCCGTGTTGTTGTTGTGTTGTAGTCGTGCTATCGATGTATTTTGGGAATGATTAAATTCTAGTGAGGGTGACTGAGAAACAGATGTTGCAGCAGCTAAATGAATGCAGCATACCTGTCGAGTACGCTTGTAAGATATACTAATTGCATGAAAAACTTACAGACTCAGACTGGCGTTGAGTGTGAGTTGAAAATGGAGCAGAGTACAACTGCGAGGTTGGCGGCAACTAAAAGACTGAGTTCAACAACCCAGTGCTATATAGGAGGAAGCTTAGTGTAGGAATGATACTACACGTAAAACCAGTGTGAACTTAAGTAACTTGATATAATTTAAAGGATTTCACGGTGAGATGTGCAAGTCTATAATAAAATGAGTGAGTTACTACCCAAACCTTGAAACTGACTAGTAAACCTACAATAAAGGGCTCTGACTGAAATGAGGGACCTATTGAGATAAATTCGTCTGAAGTTAGCGAGTCGGGGGAATTATTTCTGCCGATGTGAGTGAATATGAGGTGAGGGAGCTGAGGTGAGGGAGCCGAGGTGAGGTGTGTATGAGTCTAGAATGATGATCAGCTCCTCGTATTACATCTCATGGGCAGTTGTGAGGCAAAGGGCAACAGTTAAGTGGTAGAGGTTCGAGTTAACTGAGACGGGTTGTGGTTGCGTGTGTGTGTGTGTGTGTGTGTGTGTGTGTGTGTGTGTGTGTAGTCTTTTACACTTTCTAACACACATACACTATACCTATTTATCCAGATCTGTACACTCATAACTACACACTTCTATACTTTCTCTCTCCTACCGTACACTAACACACATAGTCACACAGGTTAGTAAATAATGGTACACACAGACACATATTCCTACAACACATATACATTACACACACAAAATATTCACCTCTTCAAGAATATACAAAATAATCTAACATCAACACTTATTTACAACAAGCTCGCTGACAAACTTCTCGTGTTGCTGTTGACATGATTGCACCCATCACGAACTGAGGTGCTGATCTCCAACGAGGATTACTTTAAAAACACAGACGCTCACTGACTGACAAACATCATAAATCTACCCTTCCCATCCGACTCGGGAAACATATTGCTACGATAGTTCTTTGTATACGCTGCTGTGTGGATGTTGTGTTTACGTAGTACAAGATCAATTGTTTGGGAGAACTGAAGGGACACTGTAAAGAATGATAATTACATGTTACATCATCTTTGTGTTTACATAAGAGTACCGTATATACAGAGGACGTTTATTTTCTTATATTTTATCGTTTTCATTCCTTATATTTACAGCCCACGATTATTACTATAGGAAACGTTTATAAACCTACGGGACTCTGCGTATGAAATAGAGAATGTTCCCCAGGTGTTGATGCAAGGACATTGCCCTACTTCCTCCCTCTCTCTCCTTCCCTCCCTCCCGCCTTCCCTGTAACATTATACCTCTAACCGTGTATGTTCCCTTTACAGTCGTCACACTATACTTTCCACTCGGTCCTCCTTCTCAGTCCCTTCTTCCGTTACCAGGTGTCTACAATATATCAGACTATTTCAACCTGTCGCACTCTACCTCTGGCTCTCTCTTCCTCCCCTATATACCTCAACCTGTCACACAACATACCGCTATAGCTACCTCTACCTCTCCCTTCACATCCTGTTCCTCTTTAATCTTCGGGCCACGCTATGCCTCTAATTCCTTCCTCCATCTCAACCTTCCGTCCATACCTCTGTAGTTGGTCGTCTCTGCCAATTCTTTCGAACCATTTGTCACTGCCTGCCAAACACTGCACATCTATAGTTCCTGCCTCGTCCCATTACATCACTCCATCACAAATTGACACAGTGTTCTTCTTAAACCTCATTCATCTTTGCACCAACACTTATTCTACTATTTAGCTTACGACATTATGCTTCCTGTTACTAATATTTGTATACTTAACTAACTAACCTGTATTCTATTTTCCATGCACTTTTCTCAACTATAATCCTAGTTTCACATTTATTCCACCAATTCTCACACCATTTCTTGCACTCATATAATGTTTACTTAATCTGCTATATATACTTGTCTCACACTTCTACCTCTCATAGTGTAAGGGAATCATGCACACAGTCATCACCTCGTCCAACACTATTCATTTACACACTTCCCCATCACCTCATAATATTTCTGATCACCAAAGTTTATAATATTTAAACACTGTCATTATTCCAAGTTGTTTTGACCTGTTTTTGACGTTCTCCAGAGACGATGAAACAAGACTGATTCATATCTTCCCATTCCACATTCTCTAACTGTTCATTCCACTTACGTTTCGACCTTCGTTCACACTTCTATATGTTAACTTCATCTAATGGCAAGGCGACTGGTGCAGGCTGTATATATGTGGTCGCAGCTGGAATAATTCTCGTCCACACTGAGGTAGTCTATATACTACGTTCGATTTCCGACACGGTAAATGTGATTCGGTACCTTTACTCATCATCTCCTCCCCCCCTCCCCACCAAGCCTCGTAATTCACCCTCCCCTGGCCTGTGTTGGGTACCCTGACCACTCTCCCACTCCCTCTCCCTCTCCCATTCCCTCCTCGCCCACTCCTATAGCTCATCCGTGAACCTTCTTTATATACATCCCCGGTCAGAACACTTGTGTATAATAGCACTTGCGTTCAGTAGCTCGACAGCTCTACGGCCAAAGGTATAAAAAGATAATTGTGATAAATGTATGTCACAGCACCAATGATTGGGGGAACTTATTCACGTCTTTCGCAGCAAACTGTTTAATGTTTTTTTAGTCTTTTAATCCTCAAGGCCATACATCCTTTCACGTAAGGCTACAATTTTTCTAAGATTTCTGAAAATACGATTATATTAATTTACGGTATATATCTATGTTCAGGATATCGTTTAATAGTATAGAGTGCATTTTAGGCCTCAGACCAAAGTGAAGTACGGTACTCAATATCTCTCCAAATTCCATCGCCCAAACCGCATCAAGGGACGAGTAAATGGGTTTCACATCATTAACGCTGGAGGGACTCACTTCGCTACCCAACCGATTTTAGGCCTATACTCTATATACCATTTGGCTGAACGGGAGAAAATTCAGTAAAGGTAAATATTTTCGGTAACATGTGGCTTTTAATTTCGATTCAAATGTTGGATAAAGTACGATTTGATAAGTATGTAATTTTTCCTTATATGATTTACTCATTTTGTATTTTCAACAAGGATGAAAGTAAATGCATAAAAATAAGGAAAAAATTATGCTGTAAACCATCAAAATCAAAATAAAATCTTTTGGTATCCCCATCTAAAGGAGGGGGGCAGGATAACCATTAACTCCGGGCCCGGCGCCCCCTTGAGACGTTGGGATATGTGAACAAATGTCCGCCACTTCGCCCCCTAAATGGATTCAATTTAGGCTGAGTGACTGTGAAATGGCGTCACTTTTGTCTCAATTTTCGTGAGCATTACTCAGGCGTCTGAAGTTGTGCTTTGCTCTGTGGGTGGTCAGGTGGGGCCGTGACACCAAGAGGCCCCGAATAAGGCTTGAGTCTCCAGATGCTTACAGTGTGGAGGTTCCTTGCCCCAGCAGAGAGGGGGCTGAGTAATCCAGGTTCCGGGGCTATGTTGCAGGGGTATTCAAGGCTCCTGGGTAAAGGGTAATGGTGTTGTCGAGGTGGGCAAGGCTCCGGGCGGGCACTGGTGAAGAGCAGACCGCGGCACTCACTGGGCACTGGACACTGAGAGGGTCGTGTTCACTGAGGGGCACCACGCTAGCGACTGGCCCGGTGCGTGGCGGTGCTGGGCTACGAGGCGTGGGTGCGCGCGGGGCGGGCGGCCGGGACACACTGGCCGCGCGCCGCTGCTGCTGCCGCGACCACACCAAGGGGGCAGCGGGGCCACATCACCCTTCCTGGCCATATCACCCATCCTGGCTCCATCACTCTACCTTACCACATCACTCTTCTCTGCCATACCAAACTTTCCGACTCCATAACTCATGTCCACAACATCGTAATTCATGGCCACATCATCATTCCTGCATGGCCACATCACTCCTCATCCCTGGCCACATCAACCAACCTGGCCACCCTAAGCCTCTCTTGTAATATCAACCTCCCTGTTCACTCTACTATAAACTCCCTTCTCATACACCCTACCAAACACATCTACTATAACGTTCCATACATGCTTGATCTGTACGTTCCCCTTGACAAAACAATCAGCCATTATATAAAAAAAAATAACGCCAGTCAAACTTTAAAGTGTTTACTGCATAGAGTCCTTCTAGTGACAACCTCCCTCCCTGGACTCAGCATTGAAGTATGTACACACCAACTGACTTATTCTGATTTCTCCCTTCCTCACACTTGGTTATGTATGCATGGGTGAATTGGAGGGCTACTGATCCCTCCAAACTATATACCAGAAAACAGACAGACCTCTTCAGTATACAAGTAGTAGATAGATAATTATGTTTTCTGGCATTCTACATAGACACCAAAACAAATTGCAGAACAACAAATACAAGAACAAATGAAGAAGTAACCTATTTTAATCAGTCCTTCTTATATTAAGTATTCGAACGACGCAACCAAGACATTCTTCTGAAACATATAAGTAAAAAAAAAAAAAAAAAAAAAAAAAAAAAATAATATATACCCCAAAAAAAAACTAACTAACAAACTCTGAGTCCTTGGTATAGCACAGTTTATGTTGGTTGGCCCCTTCAGTGAACTGCTACACGGCTGTCTCACTTCATCTGCCCTCTAATTGACTTGAAAAATGCATTGGAAGGGTGGCGGGGGGAGGGTCAGAGGCAATGGGGATGAGAGAGAGAGAGAGAGAGAGAGAGAGAGAGAGAGAGAGAGAGAGGAGGGGAGGGGTAATGAGAGGCAGTAAGAGCTGGAGATGGTGGGGGAAGCGGAGAAGGTGTAGGAAGAGGGAAGAGGAGGAGGAAGAGGGAAGAGGAGGAGGAAGAGGGAAGAGAAGGAGGAAGAGGGAAGAAGAGAAGATACTACAAGACGTGACGAATAGTACATAAGGGAAAGAAAAGAAAGGAGAGAAAAAGGCATAGGGATAGGGAGAATGTTAAGGACAGACAAGTGAAGCTAGGAGAGGGAGAGTGGGGGCGAGAGGGAGAGTGGGGCGAGAGGGATAGTACTCCAGGCTCGGTATAGGTGAGAGGGCGACCACCTTACACCTGCTCCTCCTCACCCCTCCTCCTCCTCCCCCATTCCCTACTCTCAGATGCCGGGGCCAGCAATTAGCAGACGTGCCAATGGCGGACGGCTGGATATTTTTGAGTATTTGGCGGGCGAGTCACGTGACCCTGGCGGACCAATCGTCGTTACGGAGCGGCACGGCGGGGAGGGGGTGGGCGGGACGTTCATGGGGGCCCTAACACACACACACACACACACCTTCCTTACACGCTCACACACACACACACACTCCCTACACGCTCACACACACACACACCTTCCTTACACGCTCACACACACACACCCTACATGCTCAGACACACACACCTTCCCTACACGCTCACACACACGCACACACCCTACCTACACGCTCACCCACACACACACACACACACTCTCCCTACACGCTCACACACACACACACACCCTCCCTACACGCTCACACACATACACACACCCTCCCTACACGCTCACCCACACACACAAACACACACACCCTCCCTACAACACTCACACTCACACTCACACACACACACACACTCTCCCTACACGCTCACACATACACACCTACCAGCCCTCCCTACACGCTCACCCACACACACACACACATACACCCTCCCTCCATACACACCCTCACACACACACACACACACGAGGAAACACCACCACACACCGGTATGAATAAAAAACCAACGACAGGTTTTGACGACAGGTTTTGATATACAATTCTGAACACAATCATACAACATTACGTATACTGGT